>JAANDG010000789.1:0-57614 GCA_036852015.1 Pelodera strongyloides | reverse complement strand
TTGTAATCTTCGCAGAATGACGCAGAAGTATTATACTTTCATTTACTATTTAATACATTTAGACACTGGTGGCCAGCTCCATGGAGTTCACAACATCAAAGATGCATTCTGCTGCCTGATACTAAAACTGGACAATGGAAGATTAGCTAAAACTCCGTCAAATTGAATGTTTAGTCATATAAGTGTATGTATTATTCGCAATAAACATTTCCTCCCTTTATGTAGTGTAATTTATGGGTTACGCTTCTGTACAAATTACGGTGGTGCCGACTCCAAACCGTGGTGGTGCCGACCCATCCGCTCCAACAGTTTTTTGCGATCCAAACCCCCTTTTTTTCAATTTTTTCGACCCGGGGCGGAAACTAGGACCGCCCAGAGTCGGACTTCGCTTTAGTTGGGTCGGCACTTTGGGTCGGAGAGGAACATAGTCGTGCGGCTGCAGACATACCCGCACGGTGCATGGCAGACTTTCCCGCATCTGCGGCCCTGCGGAACCGCACTATGCGGGAAAGTCTGCCATGCACCGTGCGGGTCAGGTTCAGCGGCATACATATATCTGGTCAATATACCGGAAGACCTCCAGCAGCACGCCAACAAACAATTATAGCACAGTAAATCGTAAAAAAAACATTAACTAACCTTGCAAGTGCCACGAGAGCATTTCCTTCCACATCTCCCACCTTGTATGCTTTCAGGAAGCATTGTTCTGCTTCCGACTTCTTGAAATAACAAAGATGAACGAAACCGCGAAGTATACGAAACATAAAGAACGAAAAACAATGAACTACTAACCTTGCCCAATCGGGTATAAACCTCCCCTAGAGCGACCAACATACGAGAATCTTGTGGCCTAAAAACAAGCACAATTGATGAGCTAGCTGTTAAAATGAAATCAATGCGGCGGGTTATTCCAAACATGTGTAGATAAATGAAACATATCCTCTAATTTCCTTCATAGCTCTCTTCATATCAATTCACTGAACCTGTGGCCAAATTTCAAACAAATTCATGCCCGGTTTAAACTTAACGTCTCAAAAGACATAGCCAAACCTGCATTGATGGGCCAGTTGGAAGTACTGCAAAGCGTATGCGGGCATCTTCAGTATGTCGTACATACTACCCAGACCATAATAGCCCGAGTGGTCGCGCGGATCAATTGCTGTAAACAAGCAACCGGTAGAAGTGTAGAACACTACCCCATTTTTTAAATATACTACCCCAAAAAAAAAATACTACCACATGGGAAAATACTACCCCCGCAATATGCCACCCCTAAAAAATATACTACCCCATTGTAAGATACTACCCCCCATTCAGTCATATAAGCCACACGGAAAGTACTACCCCTTATATACACCTTTGGAGAACTACAGTAGGCTTTCGCAATGAGACGACGAAAGACTACGAGAGTGTACAGATGACACCCAGGTTGCATGCGTTCTCATTTTCTCACGCCTATTTTTTTATGTTGTCGTTTCATCTTCGCAGTTGCTTTGTTGTTTTAGTTTCTTTTGTAGTTTGTTTGTGTTTTAGTCCAAACTGTTTATTTTGCTTTGGTTTTAGTTCAATGGAAGAGCTAGAGGCGCTCAAGACACCATCTGATGTCGAAAGGCGTTTTGCGACCGAAATGTTAAATGTTTTCTCATGACATTGTTTTCTCAGACAGCCCCAAAACTTATTTTACATACACTACCCCCACTTATTTTACATGACCACCCCACTTAATGTACATGACTACCCCCACTTAATGTACATGACTACCCCCACTTAATGTACATGACTACCCCCACTTAATGTAGATGACTACCCCACTTAATGTAGATGATTACCCCACTTAATTTACATGACTACCCCACTTAACTTACATGACTACCCCCCTTAAACTACCCCACTTATTTACATGACTACCCCAGACCCCCACTTAATTTACAGGACTACCCCACTTAATTTACATGACTACCCCCCCCCCAACTTAATTACATGACTACCCCCACTTAATTTACATGACTACCCCCCACTTAATTTACATGACTACCCCTTGCCCCACTTAATGTACATGACTACCCCACTTAATTTACATGACTACCCCACTTATTTTACCTGACTACCCCACCTATTTTACATGACTACCCCTTCTGCCTTTAGTTGGGGTAGTATTTTTCAAAAAATTTCCGGGGGTAGTATTCTATCAAAAAAGGGGTAGTATTTTTCCAACTGGTGGTAGTATTTTTTGAAAATGGGGTAGTGTTGTAAATGTTTACCTGAGCGGACTACTTGGCTACCCCCCATTTTACATGACTACCCCATTTTAAGGAATATACTACCCCAGTTAGGGATTTTACTACCCCACCACCTGGGGTAGTTTTCGTAACTGGGGGTAGTACTTTTACAGGTTTGGGGTAGTATTCGTGCGGAATATTTTTCCGAAAAAATACTACCCCTTTGCTGTGGGGTAGTATATTCCCGATTTGGGTAGTATACTACACTGGGGTAGTATTCTACATTTTTACCCAAGCAACCTTGTACATGATGTAGCTGATTTGATTTTGGTGTTACTGTGGCACGCTGCATTCATTTAGTCAGTTGCAATTCCGATTTCCGATACCTATCGTCCATCGTATTATTTCGCTTTTTGCATTATTATGCAGTCGAATGCGCAATTAGGGAAGCAGTGAATAGGCGATGTTTCAAGGTTCTTCTTTATACAATACGGAACGAATGGTACGATGCGTTTCGCTTCTCTACTCAGGTATTCATACCCAATTTGATGTCCCAAAAACAGTTCCCGATAAACATGCTGGACAGCGTTCCGTTTCCGTTATTTCATTTAAATTAGTTATTCCATCAGCGAACAAAAAGCGACGAAGTGAAATGTAAGGTTGGAACTCACCGACTGCCTTTCGATATGCCAAACATGCACCGGCTGTGTTCTTCAATTCCATGAATTCATGCCCTAAACAAAATAAATCCTTTTCCTTTAAGAAGCTTGGATATTACAACGTGTAAAAGCCAGTTTTTGACAGTTGCCCAATATAAGTTTCAAAACGCCGGTTATATCGCTTTAACCACGAACTACGAACAATCGAATGTGAAACAAGCGCGCCCAATTCCTGAGGTGTTATACATGTGTTTTCAAAATTGATATTGCAGGAGTGTTTGACCAAGTATTTTTTTACAATAGACGTACCAATCAACGTCCAACACCGTGACGAGTACGGGTTGAATCTCAAAGCTCTCTGCAGGAAACGAATGGATGCTTCATGATCGGCACGCAGGGCATAGTAATTAGCTAAATAAAAATATATATTCTTACAAACCAAAAGGGGATTTATTCTTCCTTCGAGCGTACTCCGTACACTGCTCCAGTGCTCCTTAATTGAAGGTTTGTGACATACAATCAAATATATGATACTAGTGAGATAAAAGGGAAAATGAAATTCTTTTATTTCGACGAAAATGAGAAACTCACAGACAATCAAACAGGTTTCCCATTTGTATTTGTGCGTACGGAAAAATTGGTGTGCAAGGCGGCACAATTCCACTCGACGACCCTGAAAATTTGTACTAAATAATTAATTAATTGAATATGGAATACATAAAAATGTAATTATCTAGTAAGTGAACTACCTTAGAATTACTTATGCTTAACTTGGAAATGGAGTTGAAAGTTGGAAGGTTAAAATAGAAGGGGTCGGGTGAGTGAACCGAGACTATGTTAGAGCTTTCGCGCCAACAAGTATTTGAAGGTGACGCAACTGTTTGATGTAAAAAAAGCGTACTGTAACAAAAAGTGCTTCAGCAAACCGATCCATTTTGTCCAATCGACAGGGTTCCATGGCAGAAAGACGGGTAAACAGCTCGATGGCGCCCTCATTCTCTGGAAGAAATTTAGATTAATTTTAAGTTTGCCCGCGTCTCGGATTCGGCCAGTGGGACGAAATAAACAAACAACTCTAACTGGATTTGTTTAACTTAAGCAAATAATCACCATAACTCATAACTTCTCATCATAACTGATAGTGATAACCAATAGCGAAAAGTGATTCAGAACAACGTCAATGGCATACAGAACTATCAGAAGGGGAAATACCCACCAAACAGCTCATTCTTCATATGAGCAATATGAGCTAAAAGCATAGGTTGATTTTGCATCCCACTATGTGCCAGTCTATAGGCCGCCTCCATACTCTCCCTCTGACAATTGAGAGTCGCCAACGCTTGCGCCTCGAACCAGTACTGAATGGACAATTGCTGTCACATCGCATAATATATTGAAAATTGAGATACTGGAGAAATGTTCTGCTTGTGCGATCGCGCTAACATAGTGTGGATTTCATCCGAGAGCCTTTTTCCATTTTCCACCCTGCTTAATATAAAATGCCTTTTGAATGCGAATATGTTCAATAATATAATTATATAAAACGCCAATAACCTGCATCCAATTTTCTTTCTTCGCTCCTCGTTTGCCTGCAATTTGTTCCACCTAAAACCAAGGAAGATATCACTCACCCATAGTTCAAAGATACTGGTAGGCATAGGAATCTCTGTAAATACCTGTGAAATCTAGGGCATCAAAAAGTCTCAAGTTTACCTGTTGCTCGGAAGTGATTCTGGAGATAAGGCACTCATAAGCAGGCCAGAATCGGGGCTCCTTCTTGATACAATTGGTGAATCGAGTAATGGCCAGCTCTGAGTGATCCAGCGACAATTCAACACGACCTAGTCTGAAATATACGCACGATCATATAATAGACATAAATAGATCGTCACAAACAGATAACATTGGTGCAACATTTGGTAGAGGAACATTTCAGTGACCGCAAGCATGGAACGTGGGAGCCTTCAAGGTTGGGCGAATTTGTCTCTACGTCTCACGTCTCACAGATTCCCGTGATGCTTCTTTTACTCTCACCTCCCACAACGTTCGTACATACGGTCGCAGGAGAACAAACTACGAGAATCAGGGAATGCACATGAAATGAAAAGTGGTGATAAACTTACAAATATTCTAGGAATAGGTCAAAATCCATGTCTTCCTCTTTCTTCTTTTTACTATGTGATGTCATTTCAACTTCTCGTTCCTTTAACAGATCCGTGTGCAAATCAGACATTTCCTAAAATTGATCAGACCTGTTTTTCGAACGAACCAACGAACGAACGCAATGTAAAGTTCTTGATTACTGCTCGCTAAACGCTAGGTTCACTTTGTCGAATAGCTGAAAATAGACACATACGTTGAGTTGCTAACTTGTTTTTGTGATTTAATCAAGTTAACAATGTCCAGTACTCTACTCCAACTGCCCGAATAGTCGGTAAATATATTATAAGTTAACTATCATAAAGTTCTTGTCACGCTAGCGCGAGATTCTTACGTAGTGCTAGTATCTACGCATACGTCTATTAGTTGTCGCTGTCGTTACGTTTTCCTTCGGAGACCGGCCTCTGCCGGGAGGGGGAGCAATGCAACCAAACAAAACAACAGCCCATCGCGGAAAGTACATATGCATCAATGGCACAATGGAGAATAGAGCATTCCTGGCACAATTAAACCTTGAGCCTCGAACCCTGGATAAAACACACTGGGCACCAATAGATGAATAGATAACTCACTTTCTTATCATTGGTGCTGGGTGGCTGTTCGCTTCCTCGCCGCTCAATTGACTCTGCACTATTCTCCAGTGAACAACGAACCGCGGCCTTAAAAAAACAAACATTAAACAGTTAAAAAGTATAAATAGCTGAAATAGGTAAAACTTTCACAGGAGGAATGTGGCAAATTGAGAAACTGCGAGAAGACAAAACTGAATGAAGTCACTAATCAAGCGTGACATGAATAGAAACGTACCAAATATCGGCTCCAGTAGTAGAGAAATTTTGTGACCGGGCCTTGATCTTTCACCTTTTGGAACTGTGACGTTGCCCTACAACTGTGAGTTGAACTATTGAACTGCAGTTCGTTTGAATAGTCAGGAGAGATGTGTATTTAACAAGAATCAATTATTTCTTTTCGGGTCAAGCATCTAACAATGACCGAACACCATCATAACTCATAACAGTACTTCTAATTATAATGAGGAAATGGCTGGTACAGGTGCAGTTTTCGTTTTGTATACGTGCAGTAAATTCCTCTTGTCTTGCATACAATTAGAGACGCTCACAGGTCCAATACGCCCTGTATTCTAACGTAAAACAACTACGTTGAATAAAATCTAAAGCAGAATAAATGTGCAAAACTTAAAACAAATCAACAAGGCCCACCTTTGCAGCTCCTGACATCCGAGCAGCGAGCGACCAAATATAACGTGACGATTCTCTTTGTACACTGTCACGGGGTTCTGCAAAGAACAAGCATCAATTGAAACCAACGGTTATTCTCAACGAGAAGCAGTGATTAAAGTGAACTAGTTGATCACAATTTGGTTCGTTGGATGTGAGCAAAAACACGAGCAGTACGATGACCATAAAACAAAGGACTCTAATTCACTAGCGTAAAGTGGCAACTAACCTCGGGGATAAGCAGTTCCTCTTCTGAAGCTTCAAACTCATCAAACATTTCGTCTGCACAGTACGCAGCTGCTTCGGAAGCCCTACAAAAAAGGTAATCATAATGGAGTTAATTCCTCAACTTCAACAGTTTCAGATGGAAATAATGTTTTCTATACGTTTACGTTTAAACACGTGTGTTACATCTTAACTCGATCGACAATGACGGAAGCTCGCGTAAGTAAATTAGAAATCGCCCAATGGCCCAAAGAACAATTTATACGGGTATCTTTTCTATACGTTTAAACCAAAAATCCACAGAATTACATACCGGTTGCGCAGGGACGAGTTCAGGCATCCCCATGAATTCCAGTAAATCAGAATTGAATAATTTAACAACAGTTTAAAACAAATGCAAATACCACCGACCACTTGACAACATCGGACATACATCGTTGTGAACATTCGAAGAGCAGCCACTGAAGATCGGACAGCACCTAAACAAGCGAAGAATATAAGGAGAGGTAAAACAAATTCGCCAAATTTCAGTTTTTTTTTCGAAACTGTTTCTTAAGCTGTTTTGTCGTTGTCGGGAATTTCACTCACTAGTTTTTCGTTCGGTTAGTATGTCTACGTCGCAATATCTTTTCCTTCCACCCCACATGTCTCCCAACGTTGCTTGTAAGTGTCCGCCCATTATGTGGGAGTCGGAGATTCAGTGACCAAATAGAACAATCAATCTTTATGATATGCTTCATCCTTCATCTACGGTTCTTGCAACCAAATGCGCATATTGAAATGAGACACGTTTACCAATGACTGCTAATTGTCAAGTCAGAGTTATGCGACACAGAAAAACAGCAAACAAACATTCCATTGATTGCTACTCACTGTCACTCAATTATGTTCTCCAATGAAAACGTATATTAAAATTATCTTACCTTACTTCCTGATAGTTCTACCAGGTCGTGCAAAGGCGGGAATGTTCCTTGAAAAACAGAGTCAAGCGTTTCTCTCGGTGTTAATTCCATCAGCAGCAGATTATCCGTATACCAGCTATTCTACAACAGCGAAACCTGAAAATAACAAAATGACGATAGCTCCTATTTGAAAAATGAAAAACAAAGAGACACGGTTAAATAAAGAGTAATAAATGGCGTACAACGTATAAAGATAATCAGAATAAAAAAGATAGTGTTCAGGTATTCCTTTACCGTACCTGTAAAACAGGAAATGAAAAAGGACAAATTTACATGAAATTTATCTCGTGGTGGTTCAAGCCAAAACTACATTAATTGGAATGATGGAGCACAAAAAAAGAGACGACACGAAGAATGTGGTGAAAAAAATTCTGAATACTTGCAACTTTGGACACTGCACTAATGAGTGTACTATAAAGTAAGAATAATATAGCAAAAAAAAAATAAAAAATAACCTCAATAAAGTATCTAGATAAATTTAATGCTAGATGGTAAACGAAACTATGAAATAAGATCAAGTTGCAACAATAGCTTAAAGTGAAAGTAAACTATCAAAAAATGAAAACCCGCATGGGAGATGGAAGCAAACGGAGAGTGTAAATACTCGTATAAATGCCCAAAGTAATGATGGCAACTTAACAAACTCATAAAAAAGCATGGCGTGAGTACAGCAATAGTGCATATTAAAGCGAAATGCTAGCCTCTTTGGAAAATTTGCATATGATAAGCAAATCCTATGTATCCTATGCTAGTTTTGTACGATTGCCGTGGACGATCGTACAACATTAGCATAGGATACATAGGATTTGCTTATCATATGCAAATTTTCCAAAGGGGTTAGCATTTCGCTTTAATAATTCACTGGAATTGCCTATGACTCCGCAAAATGGAGTGCAAAGAAATAGCTGTGAACTAAATAATTAGCACATACATACTAGCAAAAATAACTTATACTTATCAAGGTACATGCGCCCGCCCCTTCTTAGCATATAGATACTTGTGTCCCGAGTCCCGCAGCCACACATGTATGCCCCCGCCCCCTTATCCCTAATCCTAATTGTAAACCTGATCGTCCCTTTCCTCTTCGTCTTCGTCTTCGTCCACACTCATATTCCTCGGAGAAGAAAACTCATCGCGTAAGTGGCCACGCCTGAAAAATATTCATTAGCAAAGTTAAAGGAATTTTACGGTTACGGTCGGATACCGCAATGTCCGCAATCTGCTGCTTACGCTATAATTCTATAATAGGTACCAAGGAATATCTAAAGGATGCAAAAGTAAAAACTAAACGACTGTGGAGTGACTTCAAAACCACGTTCCACACACTGCAAGTTTAGGAGAGTTTTACCATTTTAATGCAGTGACAGTGACATTGCATTAAAATGGTAAAATTCTCCTAGCGCTCTTCTCCATGCACGGTTTGATGTTGATCATTGATGGTACATGGTATGTGGTATTACTATTTAAGACTAAAGTTGGGTGTGATGTCTACATCTACATACTGGAAAAAACCATATTAAAACCAGCCTCTATTCTCGAAGAAAAACTAATGTTGCAGCTTAGAAACAGAAAGCAAATGAGCCAACCTCTTTTCATAGGTGGCAGGTGTAGCTCTTCGAGACTGTGAGCTCATCGCCCTCGTGTAGTCCTGCTGCTGGTAGTACTCGTAGTCATCCTCCTGAGACCCTGGGGTTCGATACCGCAGACTAGCATTTCTGAAAACTGCCAATTAGTTCACGAATCACGAGTCGATAAACCCTAATTATCTCAAACATAATGGATACAACTTCCCACTTAAACTTAGCGCAACAAGAGAATAGTAAGTAGACAAAAATAAAAATAAATCAAGAAAAGTAAAGTAAAAGAGAAGCAAGTAGCACCTGGACTGATGGTACTGAACTGGACCGGGGCGCACCAAATGAGATCGTTGTTTCACGGGACGAGGAGCAGAAGCAGAAATACGAGACATCATATCAGGCGGAACCTAGTATGTATATCTTTAGGTGTTTGCAACAACTGTAACCCACTTAATGAGTTGTACATCAACAAGTTTCACGTCCAATTTCACTTCCCATAGCATGTTAGTGTAGAAATTTTTGAAAAGTCAACCAAACTGTGTCTTACATACCCTTACAATACTTGTAGAGTAGGCACACCACTCCTCTACGTGTTTCCCGAGTTGCTATTTTATTCGATTTTCGCCTCTGTTCATAGCTAATAACGCATTCAATATGAAAATATAAAACATACTTGATATTGCCTGAACCGGCGCGAGGACTCCAGACTGGACATCGGCCTGAGAAACAACAGATTAATTAATGAAATACTGCACAACATTCGGTCAAAGCACCCTCAATAATCCCGCTACGTAACAGGCTTCACCATGGAAGTGCGTCTATCTACTTCTACTGCCAGAATCTGGAGTGCGTGCAGCGTGCATGGAACAAGTTCGAAAAAGCCTCGGTGTTCAACTCTCCCCCACCACACTCACTGACACACACGCAGGTACACGTCTATAGACACGCTCACACACTTTAACTCAAATAAAAGACAAGAAAGGATAACGATGTGACACACAGGGTAGAATGAAATAAAATAGTCCACCTACAACTACCTTCTGTCCAACGAGGCACTCTCCCAACCAATGTACTCAGATCGATCATCATCATCGATCCAGGCACTGTCATCTTCACCTAAGCAACAATTTTCAGAATAAGGGCATAGCCACATAGCCTAACCATAACAGGACCGTTCTAACTCAGTGACATCAAGAATACGGCCAATTCACGCAGGCGTAACGTAAAAGATAGAGTTAGTTAGAAGTAGTTATCAACTGCCGGGCATTCCAAGTCTAGCTAGCAGAACTCACTTCTATCAAGTGCATCGGCAGCCAGTTCATGCTCCAAAACTTCATCCTCTGAAATATGGTCCTCCATTCCTTCAGCGAAACGGGAGAGCCTGAAACGAACAGTGAAATTGTCAGCACCCTTAGTATTTTCACAAGCATCAAGACATCAATCAATCGTCAAAACAATACCAACTTTTTTGGGTCATGAACGTTACGGGTGATCTTCATCCAGTTGGCGTCAGGGCTCCTGCAGTAGCTGCGCAGCTTTTTCAACTCTCTATCGGTCGTCTCGCGCATCTAAAAGGAACCAAATAAAGCCCGAACTGATAACCACATGTAGCCGAAGTGATAACCACTCGCACTGTCAAACGCTGAATGACTGTTAGAATCCTTTACTAAAACATAAGGACATGAAGTAATCATGTACACACAGATGGCGTTATTTCAATGGGATGGGATCAAATATGAACAATCTTCCATAAATCATAAACCGACCTGTTGTTGGTACTCCTCCTCTGTCAGGAAACGTGTTTTCGGTTTGACAAAAATAGACCTAAAACGAAATGTTAGGGCGCGTTTAAGATGGCCGAAAGAAAGAAAAAAATAGGTTTTCGGCCGTTCAGGTTGGCCGAAAAGAAAACTTTTAATACTAAGGGGAAATGAAAAAATACAGTAATTTTTTTCGGGTTTTGTCTGCGTCTCTTGTTTTTGCATTGTCTTTCAAAAGTTTTCTTTTCGGCCAACCTGAACCGCCGAAAACCTATTTTTTTTTCTTTCTTTCGGCCATCTTAAACGCGCCCTAATAGGAAATCTTAATTTTCAGTGATTAGATGCATCGTCATTCCGACCTCATCAGAAATGGAGCAAATTTGGCTATGTTGAATATGCACAAATAGTTAAGTCGTTTTGCCGGTCTTGGGTGATGTCAAAATGACGACGCGTCAACAACTATCGATGTAGTATTTTATTCGGGAATACTCGGAATACTCGAAGATTTATCCGTTAATATATCTCTAACATTTTACATCGCGTTGTATTTCTGACAATAAATTTAACTTCCAATATAAAATAACAGTAAATCAATTTAGCATTCAGAACGAAGACATACACAAAGGAAAACTCACTTCACTGAATAGAAAAGGCGAGCAAACAGCCTGAATGGGAAGAGGATCAGTTTGCCCAGTAGAGAATAGGTGAGGAGGACAGCAATGATGCCGAGTGTGATCTCAGGGATCTAGACCAATGATCAATACAGGTATATGCGCCGAAAGAGTCAAACAACCGTTCTGTCTGTATGACATTATTCTAGGGTTAGTAGAGTAAATTAGTACTAAGTTATCTATGAATCAATGAAACAATGGAATAGAAAGAGGCATGGCGTAATAGATATAGATACCGCAGAAGGATGTACATTGTTGAATGTGAACACTAAATTATAAAATACAGTTTCGAGCGTACCTGGCCACTTGCGTACATGACAATGCAAGCCACACTCTGTATCGACCATTGCATAAGATTCAGAGAGCGAACATCAGTCGGCGGCCCTTTCCTATAGCAGTACGCCAATGAGACCAAAATCCACGCAGCCTGCAATAAAAAAATAATGTACCATGTCAAACGTTTCTTATCCTTACCGTGAATAATAACAACAACAGTTTAGATTTTTCTTAAACAACATGCAATTGAAAAAAATATGCTTCAATAATTTCAAAAGAAATTACGGATAGGAAGACTACAATCCAAGACTTACGAAATACCCAATAATATATAATTGGTAGTTCTGGATGAGGTCAGAAAAGTTGTTCCAAGCAGCGTGCATCATGTAAGCCGTCAGAGACCATCCACCAAGTAAGATCGGAATGCCAACTGCCTTCTAGAATGAAACTCATACAATATAAAAACAAACAATAAATAAAACACGTCCCACATGTTCACAGCCACAGCTCAACTAATGGTTTCACATAAAAGTAATAAAAGAGACGTTTCAAAGCTCTATTAACTATTTTGTCAAGCGAGTTTCTACTGTCCTATGTAATAAAAAAGAAAAGTAACCTTGGGTGTGATCCTGTAGAAAATGATGGCAATGAGTAGCACTGAAGCCAGAAGACCAACAGAGCATCCAGAAGCATAATAGAAGAGGATGTGGCGGACGAAAAGTGGGGAGAGAAGGAATGTTAGAACGGCCGCGCCAAAAAGAAGCACTCGGATGGGATTGACAGCTATAACGTACAAATACTTACAAAGTACAAATCAATGTTTACCAGTCAGTTGTTTGTGAGCCCAAAAACGAGGCCATGGCACGATACACGCGCGTTCCTTTAAACAAGCGAATTGCACTCAGCACTCAGAAAATACTAACACTAACTAAACTGCATGTGAAACTACCTATCCTCACAACGCTAGAGGACAATAGGAGAGCTTCGAATAAAGCATTTCAACCTCTTATACTGGGAACGAAAAGGAGGTTATGCTCGGGAATTGAGAACAATGAGAACAATAGCACAGTCCATTTAAAAAAAGTAAAGTAAAATGGAATGCAATGCAATCACGAAAAGAACCAACCAAGTAATGAGGTAGCGATCTTGTAAGGCTGAACCGTATCAACACCCAGAAAAGTTTCATTAAATGGTGGAAGATGGTACCTCCGGAAAAACTGGAATAGAAAACATTAAAATGGGGATGTTTGAAACCCAGAATATAGGAGAAAATGGCTGGCAGACCCCCCCCCCTCGATTCTAGTAGAAAAACACGAAAACGAGACAGACACGCCGTGTTGATACAACCCCCCCCCCTCCCATACATATTGTGCAGGCCACAATACATGACTGCACCCAACTGACTGTCCGAGAGTACACGCAAAAAAAAACAAACAGACCTGAACGCCCTTCAAAAAACCGAAGAAAATATGGTTGTTTTCATATTCCTCGATGACAACAGAACAATTCGGACCCTAAAACTAATGACTGTAGCATGGGACACACGAATGTGTCGGGATCCTTAATGTAAATCGAATGTGTGAAAAGTAGAAGAAACCTGAATATCAGAAAGGCTGCTGGGATATGATTGGATGAGAATATGAGATAGGTAACTTATCTCATGCTACTCACGGCGAATAAGTATGTAACGAAAAAAATAACATTCAAACAAG
Source organism: Pelodera strongyloides (assembly GCA_036852015.1). Classification (NCBI taxonomy): domain Eukaryota; kingdom Metazoa; phylum Nematoda; class Chromadorea; order Rhabditida; family Rhabditidae; genus Pelodera; species Pelodera strongyloides. The sequence goes on along the minus strand of JAANDG010000789.1, from coordinate 44,155 downwards.
ACATACAAAGAACATATTGTATGCATCGGGATCCTTAATGTCCAGATGGAGGACCACATCGGCAAAGAAGAGGGAGGGCGTTCTATCAATAGGCGTTGAGCGCCACACTAGCAAGCGTGACGAGCTGGAGGCTTGCACAAACTGGGGAACGGAAGATAGATCTAAAAAAAAAATGAAAAGAAAAATGAACGAACATTAGACACCTTTCGAATTGATTAAACAGCTAGGACAATGCTCAAAGGGAATATGTAGGCACTCAAAATGAGCAAAATGGGCAAATCTGAATACTGGTGACCAATTTGCAGTGCTAATTTGCAGTGCTGCTATGCGCGTAGGTCTGGATAACGAGATTTTCTACATATCCTAGTAAACCCAAGAGACTAACATTGCTTCAACAAAAACTGAATGATTCACCTTTGAATGCACATCCTTCTTCTATTTGTTTTGCGGTCACTGCTAATATAATTGTTGCCAGCAACAGTGGCCACATCATATCCCAAACGAAGAACAAAGCTGTATATGAATACTTTACAAATGGAAGTACAGCTTACACAACAAGTAATATAACAAAATAATAAAGATCAACAACAACAAGAAATCGAGAAATCGAAAACTACAACGAAAGGGAAAGGGCGCATTCGAGATGGACATTTTCCGGAAAAAAAAAAAAAGTGGTTCGAGATGGACACCGAGAAAAAAAATATAATACATGCAAAATAATTGTCGAAAATGCAAATGTACCGTAATTGAAACTAAAATCAATCGATCATTTGCATGTGTATGCGTGGCAATTGTGAATACCACTTTATTCAGACCACTTTATTCAGACATACAATCATCACACATAGACTTAAGCATGTAGAATCCAGGGTCCCGTTTGCTCTCGAAGTCGGGGATCTTCATTTTTAGCTCCAATCCAAGGCGGTGTCTCTTAGCCGATGTGTCCCATAGAGTGAAGTAGACGGTAGAAGACGGCACAGAAGATAATACAGAGCGAAAGGTCCGTCCTAAGGCTAGGCAAGGGGAGCGCCTTAACTTTATTCCCGACGCCGTGGCATGTTTGCAAGATGGTAGCACTGGGCGGGATTCGAACCCGGGTCGTATGGGTGAGAGACGAGAACTTTGCCAGTGAGCCAATTGAAGCCAATTGCATTCTTTTCTGGTGAAACCCATCTCGAACCAAAAGTTTTCTAACCATTCCCATTTTCGTGTTATTTCATGTGGTACGTGGGTACCCCAAAAGCGAGGGGCGTACGTAGCGCAAACGTAATTTTTCGCGTAGAAGTTTACGCCATAGCTAAAACTTATTCTTTTCCGGAAATGTCCATCTCGAATGCGCCCATCAGCCAAAGGGGCGCGCGGGGAAATTTTGAAAAAGAAGCCATTTTTGGAATTTGGTTGGGAACGCGCGGCGCGACAAAGAGTATCAGACAAACTGTACACAATAAATCAAATGACGAAAGACGCCAAACTGATACAGAGAGTCTATATACAAAAAAGTCTCTATCAAAGTCTGAAAGAAGAAAACTATTATGTTTTGTTTCAAAGTGTTCATATTGGTATGCCTCACGCTCATTGGATTCTTTCTGCGCTCGTAAAACATGAGTGTTACTTGCGGCACTTGTTCATACAATGTTAAGGAAGTACTGTGGTTTTCGCCGCACCACTGATGAAACTCGCCGCGCACGAAAGTTTCACCCAGCTGGGACGCGTGGTGTGGTGCCCGAGAGGTGCTCCTGACGTGCACAAGAGGTGCGCTTAGTGTGCGCGAGAGGTGCGCCTGACGTGCGCCATTGTTGTACAATCTAGAATTTGCGTGCTTGGTGTCTACAATATCTACATGGTACAACGCCGCGCAAACTAAAAATTGGTGCGACATTGCGCTGTTTCGTACCGTAGTTTTGTGTGCGAATCTAGCGAAATGAAAGGCCGAAGTCATATATTATATTTTTTTTATTTAAAAAAAAAACGAAATCCAGCGAAATCCAGCGAATATTACTAGAAACAACGAGCGGCAGGCGGCACAAATTCCAGAACAAGATCCCTGCTTTTGACAGAGTCCGGCACAAGTGTCTTCTTCGGGGTTTCCTCACGCTTGCATCCAGAGCACTTTGAACATCCCAGGAATGTAAGCAACGGCCTCCCCCATTTGTAGAGAACGAACCCAACTCCGCACGCGACAGCCAATGCGATATAACCGGCGTTTTCTTTCAACTTTTTCTAAATTCAAGAGATTAGCAGTTATATTATTGTTTTTTTTCAGAACTATACTTTCTCTTAGCTAATTGGCTTGGATTTTTAAAGTTCCTGATATAGGAAAAGCCGCCTTATTGTATAAACGAGTAACTACAAGTTGAGTTAGGAGTCAGATTACGAAACTAGTTATAATAAATTGTTCCGCCGGCTTATAAAAAGGTGCTTGCTCTGCCTTGAGTAGCTGAAAACATTTTGATCATGGAAGGTCGCCTCCTCAGGCGCCGTTATCCGTCTAGTAAAGCCAATAATTTTCGAGAATCAACTAACCATAATCAGATCTGCGAACTGATTCAGCAATGACGCGTTGAATTTCTTCAGTTCTCCCCCGATTTTCTTCTCCGTTGTTTCGAATTCCTTCTTAATTTTTTGTTCAAGAGCAAGGTCTCGCTTTTGTTCTTGATAATAAACCGTGTTTTCTTCATCGGTAATCATCACCTAAATAACCATATTATTGACGCTATTTCTGACGGTATTTTTCGCAATCGGAATGTATACGTCTTGCAGGACTGAAAAATCATAAAACTAAGATAAGAAAAAAAAGTGAATATGTGACAAATGCTCACCATGGGTGTGACCGGGATCGTGACAATCATATCAGGCGCCTCGATGGGGTAATCCTCCCCGTTGATGGTCAAACTTTCCCCTCTTCCACTGGAGCGTACGAGGTGAATTGTTCCCGCGGGAAGCTCCACAGTCTTCGTATCGCCCAGGGAATCAGTGTGTTTGTACACAGTCTAAACACTCCATCTACCATTTTCACTCCATCTATGTATGGAATATCGAATTTCTTGTGTTTCGATAGAACAAAAAGTCAACAAATTCTAACTTTCATCTACTTGTCCAATTGGTAAGTCGAGAATTTGAGAGTCGATTTGAGATGTAAAAGGAATTCGTTTAAAAAAAATCGAGAATTTGAGAGTCGATTTGAGATGTAAAAGGAATTCGTTTAAAATTCTGATATTTACCTTATAAGGAGATCCAACGACCGCGACGCTGCCGGTGATGAACCTGACGAACGGCTCAACTTTCTTCTCCACATTCAGCCTTCCACAGTCACTTCCTCTCATTACGTCGTAATCACAATCAACCTCTTTCGTCTCACCGTTTCCACAGATTCGAAACTTTCCCTGGACAATGAATAGTTATTAAAGCGATTTCAATCCAAGAGATTTCTGCTTATTAAACGTAAGCAAAACAATTAAACCGTGCAGTCAGTATTTACACACGATAAAATTAGATAAGTAGGCAGACATCGTATAGAAAAACGCTCCTTCTTTCTATAGGTCATTGAAAACTGAATAGTGGTAAGACGAAAGAAGAACTTACGTCACGACGGCACTTCGGCATGTTGAGGGTCACGGCTTTCCCATCTATTACCATTACTTTGTGCATTTCTGGATAATAGGTGTAGACGTTGTTTACCATAGATCCAATGTCCACAATGGAGAACATGTTGAAACGTTCGACGATGCCGTGGTAGTTCAGACGAATCTGAATGAGAAATAATAATAAAGAATAACTTTGCGAATTTTCAAGAATGAATAGCAGAAACGAAGGAAATGTTCGAAAATAATTACATAATTACTTACGGAGACGTATGCACCGGCTTCGGCGTCGCAGTCGGTCATAACAGCGGTAGAATCAAGCAGCATCATGTCGGAGAATTTCACTCCGGCGTGCTCCAAGAGCGGCTGGGATCCCATGAGAAGGCTCTTGGGGGTTCGGCCATGGTACACCAGCTGCGTGAACTGGTCGATCATGATAGAACTGCGTATGACGGAGAGCCGCATGGCCTCCATGCGTCTCTCCAAGGCGTGGACATCGGAAGAGACATTGCCGAGTTGCAAACGCAGCTCACTCACCTCGCGTTCAACGTCGCCGGTGATCTTAGACAACTGGTGGGATTGCGATACAGCGTAGACGGAGGCTGCCAGAGACGACACAGCTACTACACCGACAACTACTATTGGAATAGCAGCGGCAAAGCGTTTCGGTCTGTGCGGCTGTTTGTAGAAGGCCGTGTTTTCGCTGCACGATGCCTTCAAGGCGTCCCTCATTGGCTGACTTGATGTTGCTACGTCGATATCCTCCTCGATGATGATCCGCACTTCCACGATCTGTCGGGAGTACTCCTCGCTGACGCTGAAACAACAGAACAGTTAATCTATTTAGCTGATTACTTTAAAGTCATATGCTTGTTTCTTAGCCATATCATATTCTACATGTTTGCACAAATTTAAGACACTGCGTAAACCTAATGGGACTTTTTTCTTTTTTCTTACACGATTTTGAGGGCACATTTTGCTTCGATTATAGTAAATCTTTATTGGTCGATGGATGAGGCAAACAAAAAAATGAGGCAAAAAAAACGTGATTATGATCTACAGCAAGTGGTGAATCTTCGCGCACAAATATGCTACAGCGGGGCAACCAGTCTCAAAGTAGCAGGCGTGACACAATTGGCGCCCCTCAGGCTGGCATAATGCTCAGCTAAGCGCGCGCACAGATGGGGCGCCAAATGAAATTTAACATCTTTTTGGAACCTTCTCACCCTAGAGGTGGTGCGCGGCGGTACTATGGCGGACACTATCCTGCTGCACGAGGCGATTTTATCAGTGGAGCGACTGCTCTCTACCCAGCGGGACAGATTGTTTTAGCTTATTTTAGATTATCTATTATCCTCATGGATGCGCGGGACTAAAAGCTCACTGAAACCACATAAAATATTCACAAAAATATTAGCTACAAATTACCATGGGCGGAGCGGGGATAATTTGAAAATTAGCTCAATATAATTTCGAAACTAAATGAGCATACTCCGCGCACGGCGTCGGCGTTATAGGTATGACAAACCCATGTGGCGCGCATGTGGCACACATGTCGATCTTTCTCAAGTGGTGAGCCGCATCTGTGCCAAATGGAATTGAATTCGCCCGCGGCACATGAGTGCACCGCGACACTTCAGCCCTGCAGCTTATGCTGTGCGCGGCATATAATCAGATTAGGAATACGCATGTCAATCTACTTCTATTATCATCAATCTAACGATAAGATTATGGTACTCTTCGAGGTTTGTTCAAATATGCTAATGATTTAAATATGAAAAGTTTGTATAATTAGCTGATTGCTTCACCGCCATATCCCTTTTTCTTAGCCGTGGACACAAAGGTTCTATTTATTGTAAGCGGAGCATAGCGCACTATTATTTTCTTGAAACTTTACTTACTCAGCAGTGCTACGCCAAACTCGGTTTGCTGTGTATTAGTAAACGGGGTTTCAATGCGTATGTTAATATAAGTAAGCACGCGATTAGCCAAATTGCCTGTTTTTAAAACAACTCACATAGCCTCGATTTTATCGGGCACCATCAACATCCTTCCGTTGAGTCCCGGGTGGATTCCGGCGTGAACACTGGCCAGTATTGAGATGACGATAATTAAGGATGAGTGCATACTGAAAATAGGAGCATAAGGTATGAGCAAACATTAGAAAATAACTCGAATAATCAGGGAAGGAAATGATAATATACCACAAAGTAAAGGCTGATGGGGCGCAGCGCCTACATCCCGCCGCGCAATTCGCACTGACATTGCGCACCGTCGCGGAACATCGCGAACAACTAGCGACAATAGGGCGAAGATGCCGCGCGCCCACTTATCAGGTAATCGTCGCGTCTACATTCATCGCGCGCAATAATCGCGCTATGGTTGAGCTGGAATGACTGATTATCTATCTGATTGGTGTATATATATGGAGCTGTGGGGCCAGCTGACAGTATCCCCCGAGGCATGGTCTCAGCTCATTCTGTTGAGAAGTTATCACCTCGGACGTATCACATCTGCGATCATCTGCACGTCTCTGATCACACCGAGGCAAGAAAATGAAGTTAGCAGACGTTATCTGACCCCCAGGGCACACTTTGTATGGATGCAATTAGATAATTTAACTATTAAATATGAATTCACACATTGAAAAACGTGCTTAGATTTACTACTCCATTACATTACTATTCCATTGTAATTTACTTTTACAGAGTACTAAAGGACATTGAACGGACTTATGACCACGTTTCATCTTGAACTTTAAAGTTAAATTTACAAGCTTCCACCAGGAATTGTGAAAATTAAAATAATGTAACCCCGGATTAACTACCTAACAGCAATCATTTCATATATATATATATACCTAATGAATGCTCAAATCAGTCGTACACTGGGGCAACCTGACGAGATCGCCCGGTCAAAACTGTGGTTGCGCCACATGTTCGCTAAAAAAGGACATTCAACTTCAGTTTGTGCATCCACGGCAACTCTTTGTAGGGACCGCGGCGGTGCGCCCCGAGACCGCCGCAAGTGCGCCTGCGCCATTCACATTCGCGCAACACCGGCGCACCCGCCGCGCACCCTAGACGGAGGGCGCGGCTACTCTGCGGCGAAGCCTCATTTTTGGACAGCGATGTCTCTAAAGTTTTACGTTGTACAGTACAGTGTACAGCATCCAACTTTCAATGTCTTGTTTTGTTATACAATCTCTCCATTTCTGAAAATCTCAGCTTGCTTCGAATCCGGAACGCAAAGGGTACTGAACAAATCAAGAGTTCTTCCAAAACACAATTATCATATGAGGATAAAGTATACTGCTTGTCGTATGCTGCATATTTCACTTGGTATGCTTCAGAAGTATAGAATCCTACTCATCAACTTAATAATAATAATAATTTATTACATCAGGGAGATGTGCACAAAACCAACACCGAGTAAAATGTTTGCAAAACAAATGAGATCTATTCAAAGGAGATAAGGACACAAAAATATGATTTTTGGGACTTACAACAAGAGCGTGTATTAGCCGAGCACTACAAACCCAGTAGCTGGACACTATAGGACACTAACACATATAAGCGTGCACGGTGAGAACCGATGAGTCGCACCATTTCCGCACCTTTTCCGCACCTTTTCGGCAACGTCTTTGAAAGCGCTCGGAGGATCTGCCATAACTGCAGTTGTTGTACTAATATTTTTCCGCAAGGACAGGTCTGACATGTGTTGTGTGGCCGATTGGTCTAAGGAGTATCCAACAAGGATTTATATTCGAACCTGCTTTTCACGCACCGTTTCCGCACCTTTTCGGCAACGGTTTGGGGGTGTTTCCCGCAACAGATTGGGGGTGTTTCCCGCACCAAAACGGCAACCAGAGACGGTGAAAAAACTTTTTCCGCGCATCAAATTCTTTTGCGGGAAACACCCCCAAATTGTTGCTCAGTTTCGTTGTACAGACCCAGGGTTACGTCAGTGGCTAACTTACTATAATTACCCTAATAAAAGTACCTAACCCGCAACCTTGAAGATTTTAGATGTTTCTTATCAATGCTGAATCAATATTACACCCGCGTTTACGTGTGTCTTGGTCAGTTTAACATACAAATTGTAACATACACATTGTTGAGCGTGTAAGGAAACGAACATTCGTGAAAACTGCCATTATTTATTTATGTATTTATTTTTTACTCCAAAGTTTACTTTCCAGGTCAAACCCCGAACTCGTCAAAAATACATCATAAAATAATTTATTATAAATAATAAATTATTTGATTCCTCCACAACAAGGGGCCAATTTTACCAGCATTTAGTGTGACTACTACGTACGAGTGAATGTAGTACAGTACATGAACTATATTCATTATCCGTATGCATAAATACTACATGTCTATACAAATCTTATACAAAATCTAATGCCAATTACGTATGCAAAAATCTATAAGGAGGGTCGAGCCACGGAAAATAAGTGGGAGTTGCCGGCTAAAATGGAAACTACGTGCTATTATTGTTGTATTTTGATTATTTTGTCTCTTATTTTGAAAACAACAGTTATTTTGCATTTGCCCTTTGAAAGATAGTGTCTGGGAATAGGATGACTCTGGAGTAGAGATATGAATGATATCACGTTTTATTTGGGATGACGAATCACTCTCCTCATATAATGTTTACTGTAGAGGACGTAATCATACATCATACTGCATAACCCGTGCGGTGTAGAACAGATACTCTAGTAAATACATCATCTTGTCATCAATGTAGTGAAATGATATTGGTGTGGTTGACATCGAAGAGATTCCCTGAAAAGTTGTAAATAATGAATTCTAGACTTTTATCGTTGATTATCAAACCTCTATCGCGGGACGATAGCACTTAATTATTGATTGCTTTAGTTATATATGTATATAAAGTCGCGCAAAAGGCAAAATATCACTGAAGCACATATCGAAACAATCGGCGTACAAGCTGCAACGTTATTGCACGGGTGTGCGGCGTGTGCGGCGTGAAAGAAAGTGGCACCGAAACCGCATGCTTGAAACCGTAAACACGCAAAGTTGGCGCTTTTGCGCGCCGTAGAGTTGCCGCTTGCACGCCGCACTCACGGAATTTTACCCTTGCACAATTTCGTCAATGTAAAAGAGGGGAAGACCTGTTTAAATTTAGAGACCGCGTAGCTGTCCAGCCAGACAATGTTAGTTTTGTTCCGCAGGGGATAACTGAATTTTTCAGGCGAGTCTGGGTAGAATCTAAAAGGTATTTTTAATTTTGATATTTGGTATTCCAGTATAATTACTTTACTACATCATAGCCATTTTTCAACCACTCACAGGTCCGAACGGCTTATTGAACAACTGACATGAAAATATACCACTTAAAACATTCCCACTAAACAGGAGTATAACTGGTGAAACTATGGAGCCACTTATTTTTTCGGGCAACAGCATGTTCCGTTACAGAGCATGCATAGCATGGAAACGGAAGAATCAGTTGGTGAAAGTTCCGCGGAGTTTACTTGGGCAACGCATTCGGTGGCCATTTGGTGGCAATTACTCCGTTTTCCTGTGTACCTCTGACTTCCCTTTTCATCTAGGGTGTCGATGTGATTCACGCCCACTTGATCTAGGCACTTTGATAATTCCATATCTTCATATCCTCCATCATCTTGACGGCATTTAGGAGACTTTAGAGCCTCCTCAGCAAACCTGCAAATTATTACCGGTTATCAAAGTTTATTGAAATCTGGCAACCACTGGGGAAACTTGATGACATCGCTGCGCCAAATAACGGAACATGCTGTTGCTCTGTAACGGAACATGCTGTTGCTCTGTAACGGAACATGCTGTTGCCCGAAAAACGGCCGCGCAATCCGCGTAGGGTGCGCGAATGTTAATGGTGCACCCGTCCGTGGACCCTTTGGCGCACCGATGTCACCTAGTTTCACGTTGACTGTTTGAATAACGAAACGAACTCGCGGCTTAACTTCTCGTCATTAAGTATTATGTAAGGAATCCATACCTTTTCACAGCTCCGTTCGAAAGTACGTAACCCGCCCCTCCACTCATGTATGAAAGTGTCCTTTTGAACTCGCATCTGAACTTCCAACAATTGTATGCATTATGTATACATTTCTAGTTTATACTACAAGTACACGTACAAGTAAAAAAAGTTATCACTTGTATTCAATTCTTAATTTCTCTCTCCACCAGAATATGTAAAAACAAGCTTTGAGATCCAATTATTTACTAGAGATAAACCGCGTCCGTCCCCTACCATTGTTTGACACACTCAGCGCTCGCGAATTGAATATGAAAAGTCGGCTTCGTACGCCGTGCGTTCCATGAGTATTAGCGCATTGTTTTAAATGCTAACTAAAGTACGTAAGTCGTAACTCTATGTACAGTATAGCCAACCTTTTCATATAAACATATGCTTTGTGCGTTCTTTCTACAACGCTATGACCAAATTTTCATCAATTGTTTTTATTCTCACCCGAAATATGAAACATCAGAACTGTTGTAGTCTTTCAATAAGCCCCGCAGGTTCTCCATTACTACATAAGTGTCGTCATCCGCCTTCAAAAACCAGTCGTAATCCCGCTGAAAATTTGTCAGAAAATTAAAAAGATACGTTTTAAGTACACTTCGCCATGAAACTCAGTTGATGCGCGGCGAAAAAATAGCAGCACTTCGCCCAGTCTTCGCGGGACTGTGAGATTGCATTGCACTTTCTACAATTGGCGAAAATCTAGCTCACAATTAGATTGGGCGCAAGTGCCGCTCACCTTTTTATCTGTATCTACACGTATTTTCATATTTTAATTTGGTTGATGCTTCGGCCTTTCGCCAGGCGTACCTGGCTAAACTCTCGCACGCCCATTTTACGCCGCGCACCATCAAAGTTTAACATTATTATTCAGAATCGAAAGTAAGTTGCAATGAGTGTACTCACCAAGTGATTCGCATACAAATACTGTAGAGCCTTTTTCGTTTTCCCCCATAAATGATCCCGACCTTCTTTAATATTCAAATTAATGGATGGCAAAGAGGGATCTTCAACTGAAGACATGAATAGCACTTTGTCACATCGACGAGACCACGTCGCCTGCAAATAAGAAAACGAGTCCATTGCGGAAGGAAAGACAGATGCGATATCCACATACTTTCATAAACACTGCGAATAGCTAGTAGTAAATCAAAAACCTTAACATGTTGGCATCGGCTATCGTGAAATTGTTTTCCGGTCAGAATCCAACAGAGCACCTTGCCGCAGCCACGTTCACTGTCTAAACACACCCAAATGCATTGGAGATGGACACAGCTTTTTTGCATCATTTGTCTTCAAATAAAATAAACATGCGGAAACAGTGCCCCACCGGAATTCGTATACTATCGACTATCGTAATTGACACTTTTTTTAGGGTAGCATTTTGTGGATAATATTCTAATTCTATTGCCAACATACACCTTATTGCCCATTAGAGCGTATTGTTGTCTGGAGAAACAACACACGAAGTACAACTGTATTGATGCAACGAGAAAACGCGCGACCTAGGCCACAAAAAAATTGAGCCGCGCACCCCTCGCCCACCTCTCGCGCACGGTTCGCCAACTTAATGAAAATGATGACTCGGCAGAGAATGGAGACTGAAAACTGGCGAATCTGAGGAGCTGAGGGCTCGGGGTAGACCGGTGGGTGAAAAAAGATGCACAAAAGTACAACATATGTCCACCCTACAACCGACAAAAGCGCGCGCTTACACCTCGTCGCGCACCTCGCCCCGTCTTCGCCAGACTTGTCAGATTCGCACAGCGATAGGATGGCGCACTGACCGGACGAAAATGCGAAAATCGATGCAGACGCCGATGAAGAAGGTGCGTTGCTCTTTCGCCCAAAACTGCGCCCGAACTTCGCGAAAAGGTAGTCAGTGCACCGGGTCTGTCGAGATTTCGGCGACGAAGACTGGGCGAGATGTGCGGCAAGAAGTAGGCGCGCCTATTTTTTCCTCCGCGCAGTTTCGTCAGTCAATCAGTGTACGCGAGGCCTTTACCTAACGATAATCCTTCCTCGGAGATAGAGTTTCTATTCTGCATAGACGTGAATAGACCCTGAAATGGTCTTTAATTATAATAATCTGTCATAATAGGGCATTCCTATATGACTTGTACTTCAGCTTCTTTTGTCAACTGTGAAACCCGCAACTATCGGGGGGAGGGTAATTTGGCTAATTTGGGTTTGCTTTCCCTTTTCTATGATAAAATGCCTACCGTTAAATCCGAGCGGGTCATTTGAAATGCATATTTGGTAAATATCAATATGGTCGATGAAAGATATGTGAATACTCCACCAATTAAGAAGCCCCCCAAGAAGAAAAACGCTCTTCCGGAAGCACGCATTCGTAGTTTTTAAAGGGACAGGCCCATCAAAGTAAACCTATATTTACGACGTATTCATAATGTGTATAGAGCATTTTTATTACAATATATACAAACCCAATTTCACCTACTTTCGCCCTCGAGGACTTTTTCCGATGTGCTCATCATCATATGTATACCGTAAAACAGCAGAGATCGAAGCTGTCTACGCAAATTTATCAAGAAATTAAAATGCGAGCTAGATTTGCATATACACCTTGGAAGTCTGCAGCTTTATGGTATACATATGAGGATGAGCACATCGGAAAAAGTCCTCGAGGGCGAAAGTAGGTGAAATTGGGTTTGTATATATTGTAATAAAAATGCTTTATATACATTATGAACGTTTCGTAAATATAGGTTTACTTTGATGGGCCTGTCCCTTTAAAACAAATCCACACCAGCTTAAAATTAAATCCACGCGGTATCTTGTTTGAAAATAACACTTCCGCAAAATAGACGAAGAACATAAACTAGAGGAAGAAAATCCGCACTCTAAATCAACGGTCGCCCCATCAAAGTGAGAAGTGGATAGGGAAATAATATGAAGTACAGTATCTTATAGAAATTCAATACTAAATTATTCATTCAATACAACAACTTTCGATAGATTGCAAACGACATATGAAAAATTCTTCTAAAGACATACTTTTTTTGTCAGAATGGTTTTTCTTTCACTATACGAAATGTTCAGCATTTTCGACGGATTGATTAAAGTAGTATGTATGAGTCGGCAGGAGTGAATAGGCAAAAATAAATCGGCAAAAATGTTCACTACACTTCATAAGATGTGGTCTTGTACACGGGAAAACGGAACAATTGCCTCAGAAAAAACGGCTGGCTGGTAACTAAGTGGTTTTCACACAAAAAACCGCTTGGTGACCATGTAGTGACCACTGGACAATGGTTTTTGTGGAAACTTGGCCACTGCAAACTCACCAAATGGGTTGGCCCACGAAACAAGGGAACCGTCACCAAATGGTTCCTGTTTCCTAAGCAGGGTGAAAGGAATTCTATGGCTTAAAGACCCCTAGCAACTAGGTGCCAATGTTCACAGTTCACAGTTCACATTGTGAAACGAGATACCAAGAAAGGCACGACTGAAATAGGTACGCATCAAGAAAACGTGAACACAAATTTGCCTGAAAGTTGAACTTCGCTTTCCGTTTTAAAAAGTAAATGCCGGCTATTTTGGTGGAAACCAGACAAAACTTCGCATACAGCAAACTGCGTACATCAAAAGAAAAATTTCACATAAAAACTATAAAACACTTTGCTAACATTGGTAAACCTACAACGAGCCAAAGTCTAAATTCCCAACGGTTTCCACAAAACTACGTTAATCGCTTACAGAGTGCCTTGTCATTGGAGACCATTTTTTAACTGTTTTAATTGGTTTCTAAGGGGTCACCAAATGGTTAGGTTCTACTAAAACCCAAAAAACCGTTCCCAATGCAATTGTTCAAAGAACGCATATCAGTGAAAGCTGGTGTCCATAACGACATAACAAAATATTTTCGACATAGTCGTGATGTGATAATCCTCTTTGAATTGAACCGCCCAACTACCCACTGATTGAATATTCATTTCATTTGCACACCTACACAAACAAATAGACTGAGAGTTACCACAAGCTGGCTGTTCTCTAAAGCACAAACAGATAAAAGACCATTTGGTGACCGCTTCGAAACCAATAAAACAGCCGGGAAATGACTTCCATCAGGATCAGCTGGACATTCTCTATAGCACGAATACACAAAAAAGACTGAGAATGTTTTCATGAATCTAACTGACAACCCCGTAGTATCCCAATTTATTTTATTCAAATAACTCTATAAAAAACTAATACAGTAACCAAATGCGGCAAAACAATCATTAAAAAAAGAAGTAAAGCTTGTTGGCTTATTCTCCACGTTTTTCATTCAATGAAACTAGAGTATAATACGAGATATGAGAACTAAACATACTACTAAAAAGACCAAAACTCCAGTTATTTGGTAAGTTTGATTAGTTTGATAGCACGCCGCTTTGCAGATAGTCAGCGCAAAAAAAAACAACGATTTCCATCCCAGGAACCTAACTGAATCTAAACTATTAGTAATAAATATAGTACGGCTAAAAAAAATACATTGCATGTATAAAAAAAGAAGTTGTAAAAATATTGAAAAATAAAGATATCACAGTAAATAGGGCGCTCAAAGAAACAACGCGTTTTGCTGAGGCAAGGCACTTATGGAGAACACATATTGGTATTGTGTGAGTACACATAAATACAGACTTATTAAAGGATGTAAAAATAGGGCCTACTCTACTCACATTAATATAAAACAGAACAATATAGTGTATAGGGAAAGCCTAAGAAATGGGATCATAGAGACAATATAAAACTAATAAAAAGGGGTCTCTGACTCATACATAAGGATAAGCTAGGTGAAGACTTATATGATGTTTTTCGAACAATAAAACAGATATGTGCTAGGACCAGAGCACTCGAATTTTATATTCTTCACCACTCAATTCCCCATGGGGAATTCCGCGACTTTTCTCTGCTCACTCACACTAGCTGTCTGCAGGGCTATTTTGCCGAAGGAATCTGAGTTGTGAATATGACCTCACTCAGAACAACAAAACCTGAAGATCACAACTTCTTACTCAGTGCAACTCCATCATAGCCTCTGTATTCCTCTTTCCAAAACTTGACGACTATGAAGCCAGCCGTCACTTCATGGCAACATCCTATTGTTAGTAATTAACCGGGAGAAGGATAAAAATAAAGAATCCATAAAACAACTGCAGATTAGAATACCTCAAAAAACCTGCCCGTTCAGGAACACATAATGCACAATGGGATAATAATGTATAAAACAAAATTGTTACGAGGTTAGGTTAAAATGCACTAGTGATTGCTTATTGCACTTGGTACCGAACAGCTATGGAGTCAACCAAAGCTATGTGACGCACGGATGTTTGGTTTAACTGGCATAGGTTGTAACAGTACTGGTTCAAAGACAGATATTAAGCGAAGAGGACAACAAACAATGGTCATGGAAGTTGCGTGACTAGAACGAATTGATTGGCAAGTTCCCAAAATCGGACAGTTAACGCATATTTTATATTTAAACGGACGCGACTGCCGGGTTACATGTGCGAAAGACTGGCCGCTATCTGAGAAATTCTTTTGCAAAACAAACACAACGAGGGCATTTTATACCCAAAAATTGCGCAATGACAATATCAAAACGCAGCTACCCGCCAGGTGAGTACAGACCAACAGATAAATATAAGGATATCAGCTACATGATTAGACTACGCAGCGGGTTTTTCCTCTGTTTTCTGCTCTTCCGCAGGCTTAGCCTCTTCGGCGGGTTTTTCTTCGGGCTTAGGTTCTTCAGCCTTAGGCTCTTCAGGTTTCGACTCTCCATCCGGTTGGAAGCCGTTCTTGAACGCGTCATCAGCACCCATGTGCCCACGAGCAGTCTGATAAGCTGCGTCAAGCAGTGACTGTCCGGGGGCGATTCTGCAACACAGAACGGTATAGGGTTGTATTGTAGAAAGGTAGCAGGATTAATTGTTGCTAAGTTAGAATAAGAGTCGCGGACAAGATTCCGTCAAGAAATTCTTTGCAATCGTCTTATTGTTACTATATTTTATGCCAGCACATACTGAGCATTGCGGATCTCACTCATTAATATGCATGCTGATGCATATGCCCTGTACCCCAGAGGTACACCCATGCTCAGAAGGTCTCAATTCTTAATGACTACACAAATGGTAAAATTAATGGATATAGTAAAGCAAATAAAGTACCTGACTGCTCGGTCGACACCAAATGGCTTGAGATGGTAGATAAGGTACTCGAGTACGTACATCAGATTTGCGTTCACATAATGGAAGGAAATGGCATAGTCAGAACAGCAGCCGGGTCCCTTAAAAAACTCATGTGAAAATAAGCAAGCTACAATGAAGCATTATTAGATCAATCTTTCCAATAACACGTTTACTGTCACAGATGTTACAATTAATTGAAAAGAGTTGAGGCTGCGAGCCAATAGACGAAACCTTGGCGGAGTATAATATGCCTATATCTGCAATGGATCGGACTTTACCTGATCAATAGGATAGTAGATGTACTGCCAGAACCAGAATGTTGGGTCAACGTGGCCAGGGAGGAGATGGTGCTCAGGCACGAAGGGCATGAATCTGAAGTGAAGAAAATCATGAACAAACATAACGAGCAAGATATATATATATATATATATATATATAGAGAGAGAGAGATGAGATAAAGAGAGATGGGATGGAAAGAGTCAATAAACGACTACGGGCAGTCATTACTGAATGCTCATGAGCTAACCTGTGATGTCCTTCGTTATCTCTGCTGTCTCCAGCCTTCACTCCAATCTTTTCCAGACACTTGCCCATCTCTGCGTCTTCGGCACCTCCATGTGAGGGAGAACACTTCTTATCGTCTGGAAGACCTTCTTCGATGAACCTAAAATAGTAGTCGGATAGTAGTTGGAACTCCAGGAGTATGTCGAGGTTAGTGTTCCTCAAAAAGCAAATAAATAGAACGAGATACTTGTTTCGTCTCACTTTCATGATATACAGCGTTATATTTGGTCCCGGGTATTCTACACCGTGCAAGTGAAGAGCGGTGTCATGAGAGGTGCCTCTTGGTTGACATTTTTCTTTGTAAATGCGGAAGAAGGTTCGTCAATAAATTGAAAGAATTACTTGAACTTGAAAAGCTTAAGCTTAAAGCGAAATACCGGCCGGTTTTTGAAACGTATCTCAACTACTTGCTTTTCTTTGCATTTATGCAACGTGGGGTCTAATTGGGGTCTAGATTTTATTCAAATTTTTGCTCATTTGCATATGCTGCATAAGAAAGCAGGTGTACGCAATGCGTTTCAAAAACCGGCCGGTATTTCGCTTTAAGCCTGAGCCTAATCCTAAATAGTAAGGCATAAACAACCCACTTTTTGAGTGCGGCCCTGGACAGCACATATCCCGCTCCTCCACTCATGTATCCCTGCTTGGTGAATGGCTTAAACTTGCAACTGAAATGTAACATATGGTTGAACTCCACACAACGTTGTCAATTAAACGTCAATTATCTTTGGCATACAGTATACTGCATTTATGTATGTACTGTACTGTATGGTATACTGTATACCGATTGTATTACTGTATACGGTATGTGCGAAAAAATTGTGAAGGGATGGGACTCGAACCCGCAGAACACTATTACCATCCATTCTCATTGCGAACTATATCGCATCCTATCTATGTGTAATTCATATAACCACAAGCTAACGATACAGCACTTACGTCAACCTAATTTATAAGGAGTAAGCTTTGGTACTATTTTGCAATACTCGAGTATGATAATAGGAAAACTGACCCAAAGAATACAGGTTCGTCTGGCTTGTGTGCAAGAAGCATAAAACGGAGGTTCTCCATCACCACATACGTGTCGTCATCGGCCTTCAGGAACCAGTCGTACTCATTCTGTAATACAAACAACTAATTGTTCAATAACGGTAAGTGAAAACGTCATGATGTAGCTACTTTTTCAATTTAAGATCCTAAAGGAGTCACGGTTGCTCTAGATAAGAGATTCACAAACTCGCAACTTATGACAGAGGTTTGCAACCGGTAACTTTTATCGGCATTGTCGAAATCGAAAGAATCTAACCAAATTGGAATTATAATACTACACACTACACACAATTACCGATACTAGTGATTATGTGCAACTTATAGTACAACTGCATAACAATAATTCTGTTCAACGATTTTCTGAGTGGTACTGTTGTGCATGTAAATATGTAAATGCAAAAACTCGTCGTTGCGCAATAAGCGTAGAGTTTGTTTGTAGTGAGTTCATCCCATTTAAATTCATGATTTCTTAATAGAAAGAGCTTACCAAGTGTTTCTCATATACATATTTGAAGGCCGTCTTCGTCTTAGCCCACAGATAGTCCCTTCCTTCCGAAATGTTCAAGTTAATTGCTTGCAGTTCAGCATCGTCCTCGGACGACATAAAGATGAACTTGTTGCACCGACGAGCCCAAGTTGCCTTAAATACAAACAATTTAAAGCGGTATGACAGTCGATTTTTAAAGTGAATGTTGTATAAATGTATTCCCATCCATCATATACAAATGAGTATGACTACAACAAAAAAAAAGAGTTAAATTCGAGTCCACATATACATAGGAATTCGGTTGTCCTTCACACGTTTCAAAGAACAGTTGCTATACCGCTTTGTTTTGAAAAAAATAGCAGAACTGTAACCAAAAAAAATAGTCAGAAAATTTATAAAATCGATAGAAATCTAGTCCGTAGATATCGCAAACAACACGTTTATTAAAACACTGGTACAGTATTTCGATGTCTATGTGATAAAGCACTGTCTGACAAAACATAATATAATTTATGTATGTAATAACTTATTTTTTATAATTATGTCTTGTAATACAATGTTTTGTCACATGTATGGTAATTATTTAACTTGTTTGCGAAAAATCTAGCAATAATTACTTGAAAACACTAACCTTGACGTGTTTTGCTCTCTTCTGGTGGTTCTGTTTTCCAGTGAGAATCCAACATAATATCTTCACCTTGTCGTAGACGACATCTGCTACGGCACGTTCATCTACAATATAAATAAATAAATATTTTACTATTCATTCAAATTCAAGAGCGTGCATGTTTACTCGGAGGGGGTACACTACACTTCAAGGTTTGCGAATGACATAGTCCGCAGATGTCCTGAGCAGCAAGACTCCTCTTTTCTCTTCTTACATTGTTCCTTGAAACTTTCAGGCTGTCTGATGGAAAATGGCTCCATGTGACACACAACACATATACATATATGTATGTATGTAGTGCTATATGACTGTCATTGTAAGTACAGTCCAAATACGTATATGTATATTATAAATCGAATACAGTATACCTGCGTGATCGTGAGAAGATCCATTTCCATGGAATGCTAGTGCGTGTCCGGGAGCATGGGCATCATCCACCCCTTCATCTTCATGGGCGTCGTGGTGGTCAACATGGGCATTCGCAGATTCGCCGATTGACCGGAAACGTTCGGCTCGAGAAAAACTCCTAAAGTAATAGAACATAGAACATAATTTACTAGTTTCAATTAATAAACTTCTGTTAACAATCAAAAGTCTTCCCGTAAGAATAACAAACAAGGGTTACGGTAACTTTAATAACTCACGTATCGTACGTTCCCTGTGTGGAGAGGAGAGACACGCAGAGACCGATGAGAACACCCACTGCCACGTAGAGAACGGGCGAGAGTCGAGGAACAGAGACACCAGCCATCAGCAGTGCATCTGAAACACGCACAAGGGTACTCAAAGTATACTATTGAGAAATAACCATGTAAACCATGTAGCAAATTAAAGAGTACACACGAAAACAGTGCGCCACAAGAAGCCGAGGTGTGAAATATTATCTCTGTCCCTCTCATTGGCGCACAGAGTCACGCAGTCGTCCGGAACCAAGTTGTGATCAGTTCATTGGCAAATAGTGCAAGGCGCGGACAAGTCGATGCGGTTCTTTACTGAATAGAACTGCGACTCCGAGTGATGTGATGATGAACTTCAGGCGAGAACTATAGGATGACAGCAATGCATGGAAGGACCACGTCCTGGTTTAAAGCAAAGTATCGGCTGGTTTGTGAAACGTATGTCAGTGTGTGCAAATTACTGCACCACTATTGCACGATTAATAGACGGTTTATATTAATTTCAATACAGCATAGGAGAATGCACATGTCTCAAATACGTTTGAAAAGCCAGCCGTTATCTTGCTTTAAGGCTCAACAATACTCGTCGATGACGTAGCCAGTCCATACATTAAAAAAATCCACGCGTATGAAGAACAATAGCAAGTAGAAAGTAGAACTACAAAAGTAAAGTATTTGGTGCGGGGGGGAAAGGAACACTTCTTTTTAACGATAAACACTTAGAAATGCATGAATCCCTTGGAAAATGAAATAGGAAAGCGCAACTGTTGAGCTTCAAGGCCCTTACAAACTAATAATGAAGAAGATCGAACAGTTTACAGTTAACGGACCCTGCTCATTGCACGAAGGTAATTATGGTAATAATTCAGTGGAGACACTGTACTGAAATGGAGATCTAATTAAACTCCGTGATTGTAAGGTTTACGGTAATAATTGCTAACGTTTATAACACTTACGAAGCAGAAAGTTTAAATCGGAAATATAATTTATGGAAAAATCTGAAATCCCAATCGTGTTGGCAATATTTGACAACTTAGTTTTCAGGATTTTATGTGGCGCTCTAAACTGTGCGAGAATCATTACAATGGGATGGATGTGGCTGTTGTGTGTGCCAAATTGAGGCGCTGGCACATAGAGAAAGAGTTGGCAGATGAAAGCTGAACACACAGACAGACACACACAAACGGAACAGTTACAACAAAAATTTCTATTGGAAAATCTAGGAATATGTACATATTATTCCGATAGAAAAAAGTACAAATTTTGGGACCGGTTAATAGAAAGGAAACGTCCAAATTTAGTTTAAAAAAATACGTGGCTTTGGTTTAATGCAAAATATAGGTAGATTATTCTATGCTAATCTTTGGTATTCCACAGGAAACAATTTCCTCAAAAACAAGTACAGGGAAATTATGTGGCAAGTGATAATACGAATAATACGAACTCATGAAATTATTAGAGGGCTGCCACCGAAGATGAAAATAAAACTTTGAATACCAACGTTCGGAACGGGGATTTTGTTGACACGAAATCTACAACCTAGTGCTATGGTTGACCAAAAATAGTAGATACGATACAAATAGTAGAGACCAAAAAATACGTCCTAAAGAAGTGAAACATGAATATTTTATAGTGAAACAATATAAAAGTTCTGTTTTAGGCATGGTTCACTTCAGTTGTAGAGCTGGAGAAATTCGCTGAGCATCAACATCAATAAAATCAGCGGAGTTACACCGTTTCTGGCATCTGGACCAAACAATATTTTTTCGGAACTGACCTATATATAGACCACAATTTTAGTTAAAAAAAGGATGAATCGAAAAAAAAAACCATTAATGAAATTCAAACGTATAGAGAGAAGAGAAATCAATAAATAAAACGGAAAGACAATAGTAATCGGTTATGCAATATAATATCGTGGGAATTCTAAAACACAATACTACGCCACGGCCCGCCACGCAGTAAAACAATGAACCCAATAATTACTATGGAATACGACGCTTCCCTTGAGCTTAAAGCGAAATACCGGCCGGTTTTTGAAACACATCGAGTACTCCCCGCTTTCCTATGCTTCATATGCAAATGAGCATCAATTTGAATAAAAAATAGACCCCAATAGACCTCTTTAAGCATAACTGCATAAAAATGCTGATATTTGAGATGCGTTTCAAAAACCGGGAGGTGTTTCGCTTTAAGTTAGCTTTATTTTTAGTTACATAGGTTTACCTTTAAAGCGTTCCTATGCTCCTATGCATTTATGCAAAATGAGGTCGACTATTTATGGTAATAATGCTCGTTAGCATGTAATAATGTAATACATGTTATTGCAGTTATCCAAAATCCGTTTAAAAATCCGGCTGTTATACCGCTTTAACAAATAATTTACTTGTGCATTCAAAATCTATTGATTGGTATAGCTTGAACCCCACGGTTCCATATCAGCATTGTGTGTGTGGTGTATTGCCCGGACGTTCGACACACTGAATAAACAAATCGAAAAAGGACTAAGACACTCAACGGTCCAAGGAATATACACAACTGTTGAGCGACACTTTAGGCTTCTTCTACTTACGTCCATTGCTATGAACGACAATTACGACCTACGGTTAAAAAAATTAGCATAAAAGGCGAATCATTACGAAAGACTAGAAGTAGGACTACGGTTGAAAAATTAGCATACATCGACACTCAACACTGCAAGTAATTGTAAATAATAAAATGCTAATAAGTTTTGCATTCAAGCACAAAGTTAATTTGAAAACACAAGGAAACCAAGTGATCCCGGGCAAAATTTCGAATAACAGCATATGTTATAAATTTCATATCAGGGTCAGTCAGTTAATGTGCGGCGCACACAACACAACCTTCAAATTGTTGAGTACAAGTTGGTCGCCTTTGCAAAGAGAACAGCGTTCTCCCTATTTCGCCAAGGTTATTCTTATATGATCAATGAAACCAAAGTGATTTTCTCCCACAAAACGAAACCTATTCAAAGATAAATGAGTAAACCATAAGAGTGGGCTGAGCTATGACCTACTAATTCTAACAGAAGTAAGGTAGGCATAATCAATCAAATGTTGAAACGCAATCAGAATTCCATAAATGTAGAAAGCGGACGAGCATCGGTGTAAGTAAGAAGAGGACATTTCTTATCGTTGTTTGGCTTAAAATAAATAATAATAATAATAATAATAATTTGCAATACGCGAACAATTTTTCCAGGCTAAACTGATACTCGTCAATAATCGTATCAACATACCCATTTTAAGAGAATAATTGCTAAAATAGGCTAGAATTGTATATATATATTGTATTCTTAAAATCGAATAAATCAATAAAGCAAGCCGATAAAGCGTATAAGATGTGTACACATGCAAATGCGTTGTCACTGAGGGAACCTTGAGTTTGCACTCTATGCTCTCTGCTCTTGACAGGGCACAGACGCAGAGGGTCTATCGGGAGAACGACTACGCCTAGTTTTAGTTGCTGAGGGAGAGGAGGACGGGAGGCGGCCAAACTATGAGTCATGAACAGCTGTGTATATCAGAGGCTGTATCAGCCATGTTCAGCGGTGTCAGAATTTGCATAAGAGCATAAGCAATGCCTACGCACACTCGGTGCCACTGATCTTCCCTAACCTTTTTCTTGAATCAATTTCTTTTCACACAAAGAGAAAAATACTAATTCAAATTCCTCGTCGGGGACAAAACGGCGAGAGGTCAGAATGCTCGAGAATAGTTCTCACCTTCATAATGGGCGACCAAGCATACATGCGCGCCTACCCAATAGTGTGCGGACCACCCGGGTGTCGATAGCGGACCACCCACGTGGGTACAATGCGTTAAAATGCAGAAGCCATGAAAACTATGAAAGGTACAAATAAGCTTATTAGTCTAACACTCAGAGATACATTGCCTCTCATATATTAGCGACGCTTTGACTTGTAACACCTCAAATATTAGAAGGGACTGATGGGGCTTGAAGATCACGTTCCGCCGGACATCGTTCACGTTCCGCCGGACATCGTTCACGTTCCGCCGGACATCGTTCACGTTCCGCCGGACATCGTTCACGTTCCGCCGGACTTGTAATACCTAGCTTTAGCTTTTTTCAAAAACTAGCTTTTCTTCTGCCAATTGCTTCATGAATAGAAAGTCGCACTTGAATATTTCGTGGTATTTCTTAAATAGCAACTAGTGAAATGGTTTCAATTGGCAGGGCGCGCACTCGTGAGATAATTAGCGAGCAAGTTGCTTCATAAGGCAAATCCCAAGACTTGTAGCCACAGGTCTGGGTTTGCAAGATATTATATATGCAAAATAGTCAATTCAATAGGGAATGAAATATTTTTGGTCAACAGCTACTAACTAGACGTTGCATTTATTGTTTAGTTAGCACCCAGTGGGAAAATGGAAACTTGTCTGACAAAAGGCAAACATTTATTGCACATTATAAAGGACCATAAGTTAACAAAATGATAAAAGATGATAGCAAATCAATAGTTAGCTACAGTTCGTCCTATTTTCAATAAATAAGAGCTCTTTTAAATATACAGTGCATAAAACAAACAAATAGATTTCGGTAGACAGAGTGACGAGCAGTTTTTGCCGTTTCCATTTTAATGATAAAAGGCGAATACTAACTATAGGCAATTAAGAATTTGAGAGCTTGCTGTACGGCAAATTCATATTTAAATAGTAGACTCACATAGTCATCAACTAAATTGAAAATAAGCTAAATACACACAAATAAAGATTGCGCTGAAGCCGCGCTAACACTCATGAACAAATATTCCTTGTAACCTAAACATGCTCTACAACGTGAAAATTGGCTTTCAAGCGGCGAGCAAAAGTTGCACGCCGTTGGGTTCTGGCGTGCAAGTTCAGCCGTAACGTTGCCGCTTGCACGCCGTAAAGAAGCGAGGCTACAGTGGCGCGATAAGTGGCGGCTTGCACGCCGTACTCACGCCATTTCGTCTCTGGCTTTTGGCGTGCGTACTCATAACTCAATATGAAATATTATCACACTCATTTGTTTAAAGCGGTATAACATCCGGATTTTAAAACGGATTTTGGATAACACAACCATGCATCGTATGCAAATGGGTGTGAATAGAATAAAAAATCGAGCGCATACATAGGAATGAAAAAGAAATGTATGTCGTACAAATGCGACTGTTTTAAATAGTATAAAAACGTCAAGAAGTGGAATAAATTTCCATAGGCAACAGCAAACTTCCCTGACTACCACGTATCTCGGCTAATTGTACAATATTACACATGACTGCAAAAAACCGCATGACTGCAAACCGCAAAAAAAAACCGCATGCTGTTCTTGCACCACAGAAAACCGCACTCCTGTGTTTTATTACACAAAAAACCGCACTTCTCGGATTTATTACACAAAAAACCGCAACACCGCAATTTACTGTGCAGAAAACCGCATAGCACCGCATTATTACCCAAAACAACCAAATCCAAGGTTTCATATGTGTCGTGCGTAAAGCCTTAAAAAAAAACAATTTATTAAACTAAAGAAGGAATAGTGTGGGAGTGAAGTTTTCACCATATAAGGGTACTTGGAATCCCGAGAGTAATGGAAGCGAAGGGAAAGAAACAACAACAGATAACAATATCAATATCCAACAACAACGTCAAACTACTTCAGCAAAATAGAAGGCGTAAAAATCTCAAACGTGTAAATTACGTAGTAGCGCGAAAAACAGAGCCAAAAAACGATGGCATCATTTGTACTGAGAGTTACAGTACCACATACAGAAAAAATATCAAACAAAAACGTCAAGATACCTAAGCGAAATATTAAAAAATAGTTTTGAATAAAAGGTGAAAATAAAATTATCTAAGTTACAGCATCGCGAATAGCTGAACGAAAAAATGATTGCGTCAGTTGTAATGAGAGATTATAGCCAGTAATTACGAACAAAACTGCAATTTGCAATGGGCACGAGCAATGAATGGAAAACAAACCACCGGTAAAATACGGCACAGAATGGATAACAAACCACCGGTACAATACGTGAGATAACAAGGTAAATAAAGAAAGGCAGAGTAAACAAGCTTACGCATTAGAAATACTGCACATATTACACCAGAAGGATACATTGACGAGGCGTACACATTCGCACATCCTCACTTCGGGAAGCTGGTATCGATTGCTCTGAAACTTAACGCACTTCGTAACTTGAAAACATTGTTATCTTCTAGTACGACTGTACTACGGATACCGCGCAGGACTCAAACAAAAAATCTCAGGGTCATGTTGAAACAAAATAAACAAAATAGTTATTACCTGGAGAGTTGTCCGATCAAGCCTCCATCCTCCGCAATGTCTGCGTCCATTGAGAGAAAACTCGCGTCACTATCGCCATCCTCACTGGCACTAGCACTGGCACTGGAAATATTAAACTTAACATCGTAGAACAAAAAAAATTATATTGGTGCGAAATAAAATTCAAACGGCTTATGGAAATACAATGGAAATAATGGTAACATACGGAAATTACACACAAAAAAGTCACTTAGGTGCCGTATTTTAGACTGTATGTGCCGTATTTTAGACTGTTTCTTCATGCAGAGTTATTAAGCAATTCACTTACTATGGGTTTGAGACGAACTTCCCTATCTTAGTATTGGTCCTTCGACGTGTGCTTTCAGCACCGCGGCGCCTCTTCTTCCCATTCTTGGAACCATAGCCGAATTCCTGCAAATAAGTTTCTAGTAAATTAACAAAAAAAGTTACAAGCAACAGGTGGACATCTAGACATACTATAGTACACACAGACACAAACAAAACATATGTATGAAACTTACCGCGAATTGATCTTGCTGTGTCTGTACTTGTTTCGCGTTCAGATAGTCTTCGACCAGAGATTGTGAATGTCCCCGATCCAAGGAGCCCCAAACACACAAAACATGGGAGCACAAGGAACGCGAGGCCCGGCAAACGCACGACTGCTTTCGTCCAATATTGACCGAATAGCTGAAAAAGGCGTCCACGGGATAATAAATTTACAGTTTCACGACATAAGTATAAGTGCATCAATGAAGGTACGTGTGAGAGAAGGTGTATCAATCCGAGGCTCCGCGTCCGAGAACAAAAAAACTACATCCTACATGTGCAAAACAAGAAACAAAAACATAAACATACCAGACTTTCTCCTCGTCATCGTAGACACTGAATGCCTCATCTGACCACTTAAAAATTCGCAAGGACGCAGCTTTCATGCGCAGTTGATTGAGATATTTGTAGCCAAGAACTAGAATAATTCAACATAATTGTTACAAGATTTCTTACGATAAAGTAAGTCACATAAAGTTGTCAGCAAGCATTTTGGCCCGAGATAGTATGTATAGCAATCAATACGCTTCCCGAAAAGTAAAGAAGGTGTCTTACCAGCTTCTAAATCCTTGAACATAGGGATCATATCTAATCCATCAGTACACGTCGATGCGGTTCCAAATATCTTGGCCGCTCTCGATGGTTCCATTCCAGTTGAGCGAGGGCAAGCGATCTCCGTTCCTTTTCCACTTACCGCATGAGACAAATCACGATCGATATCTGAAAATAAATTGCATTTTCGTGCTTCAGCATGCAACCTTGTACATGCTCTAGTAATACGAACTAAAATATGCTAAATAGCCCTAGCATGGCCACGTTCCATCCCTGGCATGGCCACGTTTCATCCCTAGCATGACTACGTATTGTAAGACATCTGCGACGTCCCATGGGGATAGCATAAAACGGTAAAAGGGTTAGGTAACACTCACTTAGCATTCGAGTCTCAAGAAGATCTGCGCATTCTGGTAGGTCTCGGCTACCTTGAGTCCAAATTTTCACCTGCTATAAAGAAGGAAAATGGAAAATTCAAATATGTCGATTATGGAAGGTCCCAATCAGCAAAAGAATTCCACACTTTCGAAAAACGGTACTTTAGCTTTCGTGTTATCTTTAACCATAATTTCTCCATTCAGCTCACTGTTACTATTATTCAACGTATTCAATATACGCATTGATATCACCAAATACCAAAAAAGAACAAAAACCGACCTTGTTGATACTCTCCACCCCGTTTGAAGTAACAGTTGACAAACCGTGGAGGCCGTTAAGCCTCGATTCCATTGAAACGCTCTCGATGTTCTCCTGGTTGTCGGCTACCCTAAAAATTAACATTGAATAAATTCCTTATCATTTGATGACGCATACACTGTTAAGCACACTACGAAATATAATGCAAAGCTACACATCTCAGTAACATGAGTTTGTCAGGCGCTTCGTCTTTACATGGAACGACATTTCTATAAAATAATCAAATAATATCATATTAATACAATAACTTTAATCCACACCACTGTTTGGCTTGCTCGCAAATCTTCAAATTATCCACGTAACCAAGTCGTTCATCACAAGCCATATCCAGAGCACTCCGAGTGACGACTCTGGCAACTTCTGGAGTTGGATTGGATTGATAACCAAAAATGGCTCCTTGCGCGTCCTAAATATCAAACATTATTGAACTAACTAAATATTGCAGGCTAAAGCAACGGCACACGAAAAGGACTGAAAGTCAACACATAATCACAAAGGGTCTCGAAGTGGGAAACTTACGTTGATTTCTGCCTCCGAGACACGCCTTTTCCTTAGGTATCTGTCCAAGCATTCCGACAGATGGATTGTGCACAACATATGTTGGGTTCCACGGAATAAAGTAGAAGTAGCAATGGCAGCTTTCAAAGCCTTATCTCCATCGGTGATCACTCCGGGAATTAAGAAATTGTGCGCTGCAGGCCCAAACGTTTTCAGAATGTGGGAATGGAAGTGATCAAAGATGAGCTTGTAGGTGGCCGCATCGCGTGAAGCATGCGCAAACAGGCCGACCGGCAAATAAATAGGGAATCCATTTCTCAGGAAGTTCCGGCTTTTGTAACACAAAACTGTCATTAGCATTCCGCCTATTTTAAAAGTAGAATCGACTACCAGGGAGGGATAAACGAAGGAGTTTTCCTTTGCAGAGATGTGTCGAGTAAGGCGGTTGAGGTTGGCAGTGGAAGGATCTCTCCCGAAATCTTTGTAGAGCTCAAGCAGCGTGGCCCGACGTTTCATCAGCACATCTTGTTTGACTAGCGATTCCCTCATGAAGCGCATAGCCATAGCATCTGTGTACATGTAGCATAGCGGAGACGCTGACGTGTCCACATATCTCACAAACCCTCCGCGTTTCAATTGAACGAATAGACGTGGCCAATCAGTGTACGGCTTTCTGCCTCGCATATCTTTTATCCTCGGGACATTACGAGCTGCGTTGAAGACCTGGAAAAGCTTCCGATCGATGCGCCCATCTTCCTTCTCGATCGGTTATGTTACGAATAGCATCCTAACCGCTTTATTTTACCGAAATTCGGAATATCGGTATTTCTATATAAAGGAGAGAGAGAGAGGGGGGTGCTATTAACAGGAATTAAAAAGGGGTCCAATCTAACATGTTACGGACAAAAGCAAATAGAAAAAGAAAATTAAACAATGTAGTTTATAGAGCAATAGTAAATGTAAATGAGTAAATGTTCAATTCCTTTCATTCTATCGAACGGACATTAAACAATCAATTTATTCTTAAACAAACATTGTAGTGGAAAGAACACACAAATATTGTAAAGCAGAACCAAAACGTAAGTGGCAGCGAAGAAATTTACCTGCTGACGTGTAGGCAACACGCTTGTATCCCGCACAACTCGGGCTCGAACATCATCAGAGTCCATGAGAACTCCCTGGGTCTTCTCCCTGTGATGAAAATAACAATGAAAAGTTCCAAATTACGCGTCCATTATTCATTTCTCACGCACGCTTAACTTAACCATGAGGTTTTACAAACGGCTTTCATCTCACAAATGTTCAAAATTTAGTGGAAGTGGAGAGTACATCACAATTTGGAGAGTAACACATTCGCAGTATATGGAATCACGAATCTCGCAAAATGAAAATATGTTACCTTATGTTCTGACATATCGGGCGCGGAAGATAAGGCGCGCTGGTACTTTCCAGCAAACTGTCCCTCCATCCATCGGCTAGTTGTATCACGATTACTCCATATGGATTTGCGTCCATAGTAAACAGCTGAAATTGAGATATAACCAATAAACATAAAATTCAGAAAAGTAATCCAAACGCAGTTTATGGGGTTGTCTAAACAGGAAATAGAAAATGGTGTTATCGCACAACATATCATTGTCAAAATAAATAAATGGTTACAGACTTCAAAGAAACTGTAAGATACAACTAAGCTAGCCAAATAGCCAACTCAATACTCACCGTTTTGGTAATCATACCGCGGTAATGTGTTGTTCTTCGTTTTATTGCCACGGCTCCCGCTTTTGCACTTTGTCGCTTGAGAAGACCTCTGTCCGTCGTGCCATAATATTCGGCATGATGCCCGACTGCTGTAAGCAAACAACTGTGGGTGACATTCAGGGTATTTCAATGAAACGCCGTAAAAACCATAATGTACATACACACACGTAATGCAAACTAAAATATACATCAGAAGAAAGCATCATCGAGCTCACTGAAC
This sequence comes from Pelodera strongyloides, assembly GCA_036852015.1. Classification (NCBI taxonomy): domain Eukaryota; kingdom Metazoa; phylum Nematoda; class Chromadorea; order Rhabditida; family Rhabditidae; genus Pelodera; species Pelodera strongyloides. The sequence goes on along the minus strand of JAANDG010000789.1, from coordinate 14,317 downwards.
GTACCCTTTCCTGTCATTTCGACTCCCACAACACGTTTCGAGTTGGACCAGGGCTAAAATCAATAAGCATACAATCGTTGAACAAAATGTATGTAACATGAAAAGAACAAGTCAGAAATATAAAACAAAAATTCCTGGACGAGAAGAGACAAAAGAACAAGATGAAGTGATTATTAACGAATAGGCCACAAACCTTGGCATCACTAAATAGCAGGTCATACTTTCCATCAATTAAATTAATTGGAACGGCCGTGATTTGTCGTCATTATTTATTTTTGTCGTCATTTCCACGCTTCTCCTTATTCTTTATTGTTTAGAAAGTTGTGACTGTGTGATCTTTGCTGGATATCTGTCGTATTTCTGTGAGTCCTTTTCCGTTCTGTGTGAAATAAATGTCACTGTACTGTGCTTTTAGTGGTTGATTTTTGTACAGCTTGTAACAGTGTTTCTTTTAGCACGCGAAGAATGGCTGACAAGTTCTCGTCGAGAACCGAATTTTCAATGAGACCCAGAAAGTGAGAGGACGGGCGACCCCAAGAGTGTGACACACTGTCGTTTTAGGTATGTGATTTGTTTTGTTATTTGGGTGCTTTCACAGTAGTCGTAGGCCATTATCAAAATTTTCCAGAAATTGCTTACAAAAATGTACATGAAGTGCGAAATGTTTCTGTTTAAAAGGTGTCTGCTTTGGGATTTTGTCAGTATTTACCTAAAGCGTGTTGTGCTCCCGTTTTCTTTATATACGACAATAAATTCGCCAAACGAATGTAAGTTACCTTGCAAGGTAAGTAAGTGCTCGCGCGTTGAGAACGCAACACGCAACGCCTTAGTGTTTTTCATATGTTTCTCACTCTGACAAAAAAATGTAACCTAAGCCTTGTATTCAGTCGTTCCGTTCGCCATTTTGAGCCTGGTACTAAATTTACTACCTGAGGTTTCCCGATGATCTTTGAGGACAAAAGACAAAAGGAGTGACGAATGGGGGCAGGTGACTAAGGTGGGGAATTGTTACATGCTAGTTTATTTTTTATTGGCATGCAAACATCACACATCTTGACCTAAGCGTGACAGTGTCCAGTCCTTTTCATCAGAGACTATGGGAAGAGCATCTTCCCATAGCCTCTGCAAAAAAACTCACAGTTATTTTAAGGCGATATCACTGTTGTTTGTCCATCTGTGTTCGTTAAGTATTTATGCTGACTGGGGCTCTGATTTTAACTCAAGACCCCCGTATAAATTTATGCAATATGCTAATACGGATGGTGGTTTCGTCGGTCAGAGCGTCAACGTGTTTATGCCATGCTGGGGCCGAATTCGGGAATTTTTCCCTTAATTTTCTTCTGCGCAGACTCATTATCTTTGACTATACCGAAATGGTTGCCTCTTTCAGATGCAAGTCCTAATCTCGCTCCCGTTCTGCAACACTGACCCGTTCAGCAAGGAGATTGGAGACTTCAAACGTGCAGGAAACGGTAAGCTGCTTTTCGGGTGCTCTCTTGTACGATACATTTGGGATAGACACATTTCCACCGTCAAACTCGGGTTATTCTAATCTCATTGTCATGTTATGGAAGTTCGAAGCAACATGGATGCAAGGGGGCGTCTGTTCTGATTTCTTTGCTGAATTCATTTGTTTAGTTCGCAGTCGCCGGAGATCTCATGCACACATCCAGCTCAGTGAAAACGAAGATTAAATTCATGTTTGATTAACTCGCCAATTTTTTTATAAACTATTATTACTCATGGTCTTTAATTATGCTTCGGTACAACAGACCTGCGTTTTGCAAGTGGGAACGTGTGACCGCTGTATATTTTCTTCGTGGTTACTCCATATAAATAGATGGTCTGTCGATACGATTATCTGATCTGCATATTTATTGTGCGTAACATTGCGCGATCAAGGCATTCATACATGTTCTCAGTTTTATTTGACTGTGGAGTATAATTTTACTCGTAGTTCTTAAGATGAGTGCATCTGAATAATCGCTTCTGAAATAACCTTCAACCTGCACAAACGGTTAGACGTCGCGAGCTGCCGAAAAGAAACGAACTGCTTACTGTATTTCCTTGATCTTATATATATATATATATATACATATATATTTCGCTGTGTACCACGCAAGGTGATTGTTTTTCTCTTTAACTCCTCGCTCTTTCGTTATGCAAAATTTCGTATGCAAGGTTGTATAACGTGTAATTTGAATATTGCGAAAGTCGTATAGAACTTTACAGTTGTATAACGAATGTTAGGCAACTTTAAATCGAATACTGGAGCGGTTTTGAACAGCATCGTGAACGTATTTATGCAAAGCTGCTCAATTTAGCTCCATTTTTTAATCTAATTTATGCTGCATAAGAATACTGGGGGACTCAGTGCGTCGTTTCAAAAACCGGCCAGTATTTCGCTTTGTGGGAATTTAGAATCCCTGGATTTGGTTGTTTTGGGTAATAATGCGGTGCTATGCGGTTTTCTGCACAGTAAATTGCGGTGTTGCGGTTTTTTGTGTAATAAATCCGAGAAGTGCGGTTTTTTGTGTAATAAAACACAGGAGTGCGGTTTTCTGTGGTGCAAGAACAGCATGCGGTTTTTTTTTGCGGTTTGCAGTCATGCGGTTTTTTGCAGTCATGTGTAATATTGTACAATTAGCCCGTATCTCGGCACATGAGGGCTTCACAGCGCAATATAGTTTATAACAAATGCACAAAAATCCGTTGAATTACCCAATTTTTTTTGTAAGCTTTTTATCCCCAGGGCCATACGCTTAGCTATGTTATATGTCGTGATTTAAATTTTAGAACGCGTGTCCTTGGGCATGCAACAAAACTTATTTTTAAAGGTAGATTAAAAAAAAGCTATGATTTTAATTTGCATGCATGACGTAAAACTTGAAAAAAGTTGGCAGCACCTGGGATTCCCAAGCAGTCTCCGATCCAAGTACTAACCAGGTCCCGACGTTGCTTAACTTGGCACATCGGACGGGATGCCGTGCTTTCAACTGGTACGGCTGTAAGCGAATATAAGTATTTTTCATGAAATACTCGTGCGAATCCCCATTACGCAATTCCCAATTTGCACGCCGTAAGGTACCGCTTGTACGCCACCTTTCGTCAGTGTAGGTTTCCCCTCTTCTACATAAGATAGTTTATCGAAGGTACCACCCAGTTTGCTAGCCACTTTTTTGATGTAGAGCATGGAGCACCAAAAAAAAATTGGGCATCTAAAATATTTTAATCCATTACGAATATGACTGTCTAATACCGTTTATATACGTTAGGTACTCTCATCAGCCATACGTACATTTCCTTCCAATGACGCCCTATGTTATTCGATTTATAAACACTTTGCTTTCACGTCGTTGGATATCTTTGTAATATAATTCAGAAGATAAAATCCTACTAACTCACCCTAATTAAACTATGCCCTAATTACCCTAGTAAAAATACCATAATTGCTCTAAAAATGTACCATAATAAACGTGGTTGGTGCGCAGGGCAAAAAAAGGTAGTTCGCTCAGGTTTCGCCTTAAGTTCGCACAGTCTTCTCTTCGCCGGCCACCCGCCAATTCACTGACTCTTCCTCACTCTCAGAAAACAACTATAAGAAAATAATATATTGTAAGCTCCTCACTTGCTCATATGGAATACTGGTGCAAGTCAAATTCTTTTCTTTATTGAGAGACTAATACTGTAGATCAGCATATAGCATCTTATGGCTTATGGTTAGCGCATCATGTATTTTTACATAGCGCATGTACGCAGGGTTTATAAGGTAGCCTAATTATTAAAGCGAAATACCGGCCGGTTTTTGAAACGCATCGAGTACACCAGCATTCGTTGGCAACTTATGCAAATTACCACAAATTAGAATAAAAAATAGAGCTAAATTCGAGCAAATTAGCATAAATTCGAGTAAATTAGCGTAAGCGTCCACGATGCGCTACAAAAACCGGACGATATTTCGCTTTAATATAAAAATATTAATTATGCTCAAATTTTAAACAGACATAGATAAACGCATATATTATGCACCAGCCGTTCGAAGATCCCTACGGGCTCTTCTCCGACTGGAGGAATCGGCCTTCGGCCGAGTGTTACCCTATTTAAAACATACATCACACTTGGACAAAGTCATTTATAATTGAGGAAACGTATAATATGAGCCTGGATCTCCATTAGACTAATGGTACCATGCAAATTTGCCATTGAAGGTACTCTATGAAGAGCAGACTGTTACCCTCATGATAAGCTAGCATAGCTCAAACGGTAGAGTGTTGGACTGTGAATCGAGAGTTTGTGCGCTGCTGTGGGTTCGAATCTCGCCCGAGACAAAGATTTTGTATGCTCGTTCGATCGAAGAATTTTCTTTATGAAGGGGTTTCGTTGTGCACATAAAAACAAACCCGTGACAAACTCTTCTCCTTTATATAATAAGATATTTAATTACTAGAAGGCTATGTGTTAGCTCATGAATATAATGGGGTTTGCAAGTATGCCAAAAACCGCGAGTTTTCCTTGCAAGTATCAATTCGCAAAATCGTGTTCTTTTTACACCAATTCACCGTAACTTTGACACACCCACACTATAGAAAATCCGCCAACAAAGCAAATTATTTGTCGGACAAATGGTCCCGTGGCGATCGGTCGTAAAAACTGCCTGTAGATATGTTCTTGTTGTGCCAAGATACGGTAAATTTTTCGATACTTGCAAGGAAAATCGGGCATACTTGCAAACCCCATAATGGCCGGTACACTAGGAGAATACTCTAAGGTTATAAATGGTTCATTTGTCCTATTATGTTTCAAGTGTTAAGGCCTTATTATGTTAATTTATTATTTATTCTATAATCAATCATTCATCGGTTTGAGTTTGGGTTTTCATTGGGGAAAGCCATATGGCCCTTGTTTATGCAAAAAAGTGCAAAATCGCGCGCGGAAACAAACGGTCACACCATCTGTATCTGGCACTCTTTTGATCCTTTCCTCGCCGGATTGTCTTTCATTTTGCACAAATACATCTCCATTCACAAACAACTCACTCCCAACTTCCAACTGCATTTCATATTGATCTTTTGCTTAATAATTAAATAATCCGCTTGTATTCTCTTAGTAAACATGGATTTTATGCACATACCGGCCAAATTGGCTTATATGGCCAGGTTGTAATCAACGTCACAATTGCATTTCTCAATTACTTGCTTTAAATTTTTAAATAAACCTTGATAAGTGCTTCTATATTACATATACTAAGTAGAATGCCCTGCTTTTATATATACAAAAATTCTGCAGGGTACACAATCCATGTTTGTGTCCCATTTCTGACTTTCACTTTCCGACTTTGGTACCTTCCAGTACGTGTGGCAATTATAATAATTAACTTACTGATCTGATTATTTTTCTCAACGTTCCCATAACATTGCACTATCTTACTCTAAAATTACAGCTTTCTATGAAATTACAAAAAAATATTGTAGGGGACACAATTGCCAGACCCCTGAAAATTCGATTTTTGAATTTCAGCGCGAAGCGCTTTATAGCAACACAGTCTGGGGCCCTTGCGCTTAGATAACGATATATATAGCTTCGTTGGGATTAATCGGTTCTGAAAACGTATATTTTGCCTATATAGTTTTATAAGAAGTTATTTTTTTATTATATATTATATGCAGAAAACCGGTTTTTTTGTCCAAAAACAACTTCTAATAAGAATAAAAAATTCAATTGTTGATTATATGTCCTGAAACTTTGCATATACCTTGCTTTATGTTTATGGAATGCATTTTAATGATCATAATGCTACATTTCACTTGCAAATTTATTACAGATTATTTATATGACCCATTTCTGACTTTGACTTTCCGACTTTGGTTCCTTCCAGTACGTGTGGTAATTATGATGATTAACTTATTGATCTGATTCTTTTTCTCAACGTTCCTATAGCATGGCACTATCTTACTTTAAAATTACAGCTTTCTATGAACTTATACAAAAGTATTGTAGGGGACACAATTGCCAGACCCCTGAAAATCCGATTTTTGAATTTCAGCGCGGAGCGCCGTATTGCAACACAGTCTGGGGCCCTAGCGCTTAGATACTGATATATATCGCTTCCTTGCGATTAATCCGTTCTGAAAACATACAGTTTGCCTATAGTTTTATAAGAAATTTTTTTTATTATACATTATATGCAGAAAATCTACTTTTTTGTCCAAAATGTCCAACTTGTACAGCTCACTGTAGGAGCAATTCTTAATTATATGAGCTAAAATTTTACACAGACATAAACAAACGCATATATTATGCATGTTTAATTAGTAGAAGGCTAATTGTTAACTCATACATAAGATGGCCGGTACACTAGGAGAATACTCTAAGGTTATAAATGGTTCATTTGTCCTATTATGTTTCAGGTGCTACGTTCCTGGGTGCGCAGCGCACCGCGTACCCAGCCGCGCAAATTGGAGTGCACGCGTAGCCAGCCGCGCAAATTGGAGTGCGGGCGTAGCCAGCCGCGTACCGCGCAGAGGGGCCCCGGCCAGCCGCGTAGTTTGCAAACTACGCGGCTGGGTGCGCGGTGCCTCGGGGCTCCGGTCCTCAACCGCGCAGCGCACCCCCAGCCAACCGCGCAGGGGGCCCCCAGCCAACCGCGCACCCAGCCGCGCAATTTCGAAGTATCCGCTGTCACCACCCAATGTTTCTTTTCGATTATTAGACATGCGTTTTTGGCCGAGTGTCTAAGGCGCTGGCTCCAGAACATAATGAGTAATTTCGTAGGTTCGATTCCTGTTCGGTGCATTTGTTTTGCGGATGTGGTCTGTCTTTTTATTTTTGCCTTGGAGGGCTAACCGCGCAGGGGGGCACCGGCCAGCCGCGCAGGGGGGCACCGGCCAGCCGCGCAGGTGGGCACCGGCCAGCCGCGTAGGGGGGCACCGGCCAGCCGCGTAGGGGGGCAAAAAGAAGGGGCGAGCGCCCCTGGCTGGGGGTGCGCTGCGCGGTTGGAGACCAGAGTGTTAAGGCCTTATTATGTTAATTTATTATTTATTCTATAATCAATCAATCATCGGTTTGAGATTAGGTTTTCGGTGATGAAAGCCATATGGCCCTTATTTATGCAACAAAAGTGCAAAAGGTTTTATTTTTTTATTTACAGTAGGTGGTTTAACTGGTGTTATTTTGTCAAATTCAAGCGCGCGGAAACAAAGGGTCGCACCATCTGTATCTGGCACTCTTTTGATCCTTTCCTCGCCGGATTGTCTTTCATTTTGCATACATACATCCACAATCACTCACAACTCACTCCCAACTTCCACTTACATTTCGTATTGATCCTTTACTTACGATTTATTAATTACCAGTCGGCTCACGCCGCCTGACGCGACTTACATGGAAATGGTTGGTTTAGCATGGGCATACTTTTATACAAAGCTTCAAACGTATCATAAGTAATTCACATAATAGGAAACAATTGCATATGCATACTTCAAAGTGATCTGCGAAACTCTTTTTATACTCGAACACAAAATTTGCATTTCGTAACGCACATCGGTATGCAAATTAGGCTACAGTTACTCTTTTATATATATGTGATATAATTCAATTATCCGCTTGTTTTCTCTTAGTAAACATGGATTTTATGCGCATTCCGCCCAAATTTAGCTTGCATAGACAGGTTGTAATCAGCGTCACAATTGCATTCCTCAACTATTGACCTTAATTTTTTAAATAAACTTAGATAAGTGCTTGTATATTACAGATTTACAAAGTAAAATTCCCTGTTTATATATACAAAAATTCTGCAGGGTACACAATCCATGTTTGTGTCCCATTTCTGACTTTCACTTTCCGACTTTGGTACCTTCCAGTACGTGTGGTAATTATAATAATTAACTTATTGATCTGATTCTTTTTCTCAACGTTCCCATAACATTGCACTATCTTACTCTAAAATTACAGCTTTCTATGAAATTACACAAAAATATTGTAGGGGACACAATTGCCAGACCCCTGAAAATCCGATTTTTGAATTTCAGCGCGAAGCGCTTTATAGCAACACAGTCTGGGGCCCTAGCGCTCAGATACCGATATATATAGCTTCGTTGCGATTAATCGGTTCTGAAAGCGTATATTTTGCCTATAGTTTTATAATAAATTATTTTTTTATTATATATTATATGCAGAAAACCGGCTTTTTTGTCCAAAATGTCCAAAATGTCCGTTTGCTCAAAAATCTTTCCCGAGCAGACATACTCAGAATTTTCGTACATACTCAGTATTTTGCAGGCATCATTAGGAGCCTAAATGAGGAAGATCTTTAAAATTTGGTAGGGATTGGACAACATTGCGTCTTGTTACAGTAATTTACATTTTTTACGTTTTCGTCATGTGTAATCACGCTCGTAACAAATCTTATGGCTCAACATATCCCGGTAATGGATTTGAATAAATATATTACTATTATTTCGGCATTGGCGCATTTGTTGAGCGCATTGTGAAGGCACTGGTGATTACTTGGAAGCTAACGCCATTTTGATAAAAACAAAATAAATTGAATTTTCACCTGTGCTGTGCGACTACAAAGATAACAGATTCAGCACACACGCGCGCGATACGACCTCCAGGGTTTAATTGGCAGTTTGAGGTTAGCATTAAAGCCGATACCATATGCATAACTACGTGCCCGTTTTCAATTGCAGAAAGTGCATTTTACATAATTGCTGGATTGCCTTGCATTTTACATAAATACATCTCCATTCACACACAACTCACTCCCAACTTCCATTGATCTTTTACTTATGATTCATTAATTATGGTTCAATTATCCGCTTGTATTCTTTTAGTAAACATGGATTTTATGACTTTGACTTTCTGACTTAGGTTCCTTCCAGTAGGTGTAGGGGTAGTAATTATTATACTTAACGTATTGATCTGATTCTTTTTCTCAACAGTATTATAACATTGCACTATCTTACTTTAAAATTACAGCTTTCTGGGAAATTATACAAAAATATTGTAGGGCACACAAGTGCCAGACCCCTGAATATCCAATTTTCGAGTTTCAGCGCGAAGCGCTTTATAGCAACCTAGACTGGGCCCCTAACGCTTAGATACCGATTAAAAGCGCATCATAGATATAAATCGGTTCTGAAAACGTAGTTTGCCTATAGTTTTATAAGAATTTTTTTTATTATATATTATATACTGAAAATCGGCACTTTTGTCCAAACTGTCTAAATTCTAATGAATAATTCAAATTGTTAATTATATGTCCTGAAACTTTGCATATACATAAGTGAAACATCACTGGCTGACATATATGCAGCACTACGAGACTTGAAAGAGAAGGCGGGTGTTTCGGGGTATAGCGATAATCATATTGAAACACTACTGAAAGAAAAATTAGCCGAGATCGAATCACTGAAGCAACTTCTACGTCATAGGACAATTAGCTACGTCTTTTCTGTATAGCATGTAGGATGATGTACCTATGACACTTTTATATTTTATTTTGTTTTAATTTTGCCTTGTTGTTGCCATCTGCTTTACATACATTATTATTTCTCTTTTGTTGCTTACCTTTTGTTGTTATTATGTTGATTGCATTCTTCGTCGTTCTTATTCTATTAATGTGTTGTGTATATACATATGTTTGCACTAAAAATAAATCATTTCAGATAACATTTACAGACTACCTATTGTATTGTTGTATCGAAGATGCCTCGAGGGGGACCTCGAACTCCGAGAGGCAGAGGAAAAGGTGGAAGAGGTGGTGGTGCACGTTCTCAAAGCAGAAGGACACCAACTCCTGAGAACTCGAATCAGGAAGATTACGGTGGACAAGAATCGGAACATGTGGCCGTCGAAAAGGTTGCTGTATTGGTCCAGGAAAAGGTTACCGGAGAACTTATAAAGCAACTGCTGTCTTCTCAGAGATCGTCGTCACAGCAATTGTCTTCTCAAAGATCTGGACCATCATCTCAAAGGCCTTCATCATCGTCACAAAGCAGGGTAAGAAGGTCTCCATCTGCCGAGCAACGTCCTCAAAGATCTGGACCATCATCTCAAAGGCCTACTCCGCGGTCACAAAGCAGGGTAAGAAGATCTCCATCTGCCGACCCACGCAGGCCGAGTTCGCCGTCGCGTGAGCAACGTTCGCAACCATCAGAGCAACCACCACATGAGCAACCTATCACAGAGAAGCCGCATCTTCGCCCTAGACGACTAGCTAACGTGAAAGCTCCGTCGGCGAAGAGATCCGCAACCTCAGATACTGAATCGACTCTGTATAGTGACACCGGGAGCGACGAACTGACCAGAAGCAGACCTCGAAGCCAGCGTCGACGCAGAAAATCCGACGATGAAATGGAGGATGAGCCTCCACAACCACCACCAAGAACGGCAAGTACTTCACGGGGCCCGAAGCCATCAGTATCTCGAGATTTGCTTGACTACTATCCTAACCTCCAAAGACAGCGGACACCAACGGTACGTGCTCCTTCTCCAAGGGAGTTCATTATGACACTTGTTAGATTATGATTTATTTAATGAAATATAAGGAATTATGTGTTGCGTAATTCATCTGAATATTTATATTTTAGCAAGTTCATCTACATCACACCATTCGACATCACATCATTCAAGCTCAGGCCAAGGAAGTACTTGGTTCAAGACGCAGACGTCCAGTGTGCTGTCAAGAAGCCCGTGCAGCAGCAGCAACGACAAGAACCCCGAGATCTGTTTGACTACTACCCTAATCTCCAAAGACAGCGGAGACCAACGATACGTGCTCCTTCTCCAAGGGAGCCGAGAAGCCCAGTGACAACCGTTCCTGTTGCCCCACCGTTAACTCCACAAACGGTTAGGGCAAACGAACGTCATGCCGCCCATCGAGACCCCAACGCCGAGGAACTCTTCACGGATGACGACCACGAGGAAATCGAAGCAACCCAAAGGGGACGTCACCCGGTTGCTGTCACGCGAGAGAGCAGTCGAATGTTACCGACGCGAGGTGTGTTCCATGCAGCACTTGTGGTGCCTGGTGGAATGAATGAGGATGAATCAGCGGTGCACAGCATCACCGTCATGGCGCCAAGGAAAAGTGTCGTGGAACAAGCCGAAGAAGACGAAATCGAAACTGCCGAAGCAGATACTGGAGAATATGACGAAGAAGAACTGTACACAGAAGAAGAGGTACTGTCCTGGCTCATGACGGCGCATATCGCACCGACTGCGAATCCGATCATCTTTTGTTGTGCGCAATGAGGATGCAAGGCAAAATATGGGTGAGTTTAGTTTAGTATCAATAAATAGATTAACCACCATGCATCGTTTTATTGTTTGTATGTATTGTTTTAGCAAATGGTTTTAGCAAATGTATCTTGCGTTTCTCCGCCTCGCCTCCGTGCACGAAACAATAAACCGGATCGAAGTCCTTCTGTTCAGAGGCCGGTTTCACCAACCGTGCGCACGGAAGTCCGTGCTACTTGTGTTCGTACCAAACAATTCCGTGCGCACGGAAGGTTTTAGTATGAAAAGAAACTTGCGCAGCAGAGTGGAAGTTTCTTCTTACTTCTTACTTAAGCGCACGTAAATGTTGGTGAAACGTCAAGTAAGCGCGCACGGAACTTCCGTTGAACGGAAGAAGCGTGCCGCAAGTTTCTCTCCGTTTAAACGGAAGTTCCGTGCGCACGAAAATGTTGGTGAAACCGGCCTCAGGAGTAGACATGGCATGGAATTACCTCGTCTGCTAAAAACATTACTTTTTCTTATTATTGGCAAAGCCACACAGGTCTACTTGCATTGCTCGTTTGGCAGGCTTATCCAGATGGCAAATTTCTTTTCAGGTTTAGTTGCACCATCCGGGAATCAAGCCCTGCTTGAGAGAAGGAATTCACCATTTTGGCCACTGAACATAAAAAGCTTCGAAATTGAAAAGGACAAGTGAGGTAAGTGGTTGGCTGCCGCAAGCAAAATGAGAGTGAGTAAAAAATGAAACTTTAAAGGGTCAAATGTCCCCTATTTTGCATGATTCCATCTGATTCTCCATGTCACATATAGTAGGATGCAATATTTTTCGCATGTTCAAGCGCTAAATTAACACACTATTGACTAATTTAACATGGCCAGTCACACCCAACTATCTATCGCAGTTGTCACGCCCATTCGCGCTGACTGGCCAATATCGCAATTGCCACTCCCAGTAAAGCATATTGCACAATTAGCCGGAAAGGGCGCGACAAGTGCAATAGATAGTTGGGTATGACAGGTTATTGTAAATTGCTGAATACTGCGTGACTTTTGCGCTTGAAAATTAGAAAAATGTCTCTACTTTTCAAGTCGTGTCTTCTTTTAGAAAGCTGGAAAGAGAGAGAGACGACATCAATATATGAGCGAAAGCCTTGTTGTATTTCCACTTCCTTTAATGACAAAAAGGCAAAGTCAGTCAGTGAGATGCAGTTACTACCACATATGAAAGCCTTACATCGACGGTTCTTAATACACAGGTGATTTTTTAGTGTTTGAATAGAATTGTCCCAGAATTTGAGCTTGCGCGATTAATATTCTTATTAGCTCAAGAGAGGCGATGTAGTAACACATATAAGTATGTAACGCCTAGAATTCTAGAAACCTTCCATTTTAGGTAATACATACTATTTACAGTGTCATGTTTAAAAGAAATTGACTTTCTAGCTTGTCGTGACTCTTTCACCTGCTGAGGAGTCCACACAACTATACTATAACTACAAACATTTCCATCAAAGTTGCCGGGAATGCGCCCTCAGAAGCGGTCAAGATCAATAAACTCGCAAGTTCTCATGGTTCACGTAAATAGGGCGATAGGAACATCAATAACTAGTAGCATTATTCACCGAAGTTGCTAAATTGATCAAGTTTGATGCAAGAAAGTGAAGTAAAATTATTAAAATTAGAATGAAAAAGCCCCTATAATAATTATTTATTGATAAAAAGTAGCACATAATCAAAAGACATTCTAAATGCAAGAAGGTAATAAATGAATTGTAAGTTAGGTATATGCTATAAAATCCGTAGAATAGCGAAATGTATTTGGAGACTCAAAATATGCTCCGCTATGTATGCTTCCGATTTTCTTTTAGCTTCCATTTGACATTATGTGTGCTATTCTTGTTTTTTTATAACAATATTTTTGAATACTGAACAATGAAAATCGTAATTGCTTGAAGTTCACATAAGTGACTTTTCATAGAAAACCGCACCTATTCAATATATAAGACGCTTATCGACATTATTCTTGAATCGAAAATAAGAATATTCCATTTAAATATAATTTACTCACGCAAGTTTGATCTGGGTTTTTTATATTGTTTTTACCCCGCGCTGAGAAATCCTCGTCTGCAGCTAGGGGAACGAAACGAGGTTCGTGTTATCACGGTATAAGATTCAACTTATATAGCTTACATCTTACTATGTTACTATGTTATAGCATACTATGTTTCAGTTAAAATTCATTTTTTTTCATCGATTTTTTCCTACAATTTAATGTTCAGTAATATGATTTCTTCACCTACTGTTTGTTTTCATTGAAAGAGAAAAAATACATGTTTTACCTCGCCCACGTGTCTGGCTAATTTAATAAAAAAAATTTGATCGAAAATTAAAAGAGTGTTTTTCATACGGCATTTCAATTGGAAGCTACCACAATTTTGATAAAAACAAAATAAATTGAATTTTCACCTGCGCTGTACTTAGAAAGATAACAGTTTGACGCGCGCGATACGACCTCCAGGGCTGATCAAGGTTTAATCGGTTAGCATCAAAGCGAAATGCCGGCCGGTTTTTGAAACTCCTTGCGTACACCTGCGTTCTTATGCAGCATATGCAAATGAGCAAAAATAGAATAAAAACTAGACCCCAATTAGATCCCACGTTGCACAAATGCATAGGAATCCAGGCACTTCAGATGCGCTTCAAAACCGGCCGGTATTTCGCTTTGAAACCGCCATCATACACATAAACTACGGGCCCTGTTGTAAATTGCAGAATGCGCGCTCCATAAATTATCAAACAGGAACCGTTAAACTGTGCCCTCGGGCTCAGATAATGTCTGATGACTTCATATTTCTTACGTCGGTGTGATCAGAGAACAGCAGATGATCGCAGATGTGATGTGTCCGAGGTGATAAATTCTCAACAGAATGAGCTGAGACCATGCCTCGGGGATACTGTGTTTGTAAGTATGCTTACGGTGTTTGTAAGTATGCTGAAAATTTACCGTATCTAGGAACTACACAAGAATATTTGTTTAATTTTTCATATTATACATGCAGGTTACGTGCCGAAATAC
>JAANDG010000788.1:0-57627 GCA_036852015.1 Pelodera strongyloides | reverse complement strand
ACGAAGTTATGCGACATGACGCTCATCCACTGCCGCATATGGACATCACCATCCAAAGTCTTCACGGCTTCAAGTTTTTCAGTACCTTTGATCTGGTATCTGGCTTTTGGCAAATGCCAATGGACCCAGCCAGTCAACACAAGACCGCATTCACGATCATGAATGAGCTGCTAGAGTTCTTGGTTATGCCTTACGGTCTAGCAAACGCTCCAGCTTCCTTTCAACGAATGATGCAGCTAGTATTGCAAGATATACTTGGACAGAAAATCTTCGTGTATATTGACGATCTAGTTGTGGCGTCTAGTACGTGGGAAGACTATGTCGAACAGCTTGAACTCGTCTTTGAACGCCTACGTAAGTATGGACTTCGCCTGAAAGCCTCCAAGTGTCATATCGGTCTGAAAGAGGTGCGATTTCTAGGACACGTTATTGGAGAGGAAGGAGTTCGGGTCGACGAAGAGAAAATAGACAAGATCAAGCTTTGTCCGAAACCAGCATCGATCAGCGAACTGCGCACCTTCTTAGGAATGTGCTCGTACTACAGGAAGTTTGTAAATGGATTTTCAAAGATCGCTAACCCACTCTACACACTGACCAGTTCCACTGCGAAATGGGAATGGGGAGACGCACAAGAACGTGCTTTTAACATCCTGAAGAATTCCTTGTGTCCCACACCAATCCTGGCTCAGCCTGATGTACAAGCCGCAAGAAATGGATCGCGACCATTTTGCGTGTACACAGACGCATCGAAACAAGGGATAGGAGGGGTTCTTTGCCAGGAAGATCTGACAGGCCAAATGCACCCGATATACTTCATGAGCAAGAAGCTGAACCCTGCGCAGTCCCGGTATCATCCGACAGACTTGGAAGCATACGCGATCATGGAAGCTCTTGGGAAATTCCGACCGTACACGTATGGTACCCAGATATTGGTAAGGACAGATCATCAAGCATTAGTCGCTTTGTTGAAACGCTCGAACCTATCAGAAAGAACGTTAAGATGGGCCCTGGAGCTGCAGGATGAAAATATTGTGATCGAATATGTGAAAGGAAAGGCTAACGGTGTTGCTGACGCACTTTCCAGAGGTCCTATTGCGCTTGGAAAAGCAGATGAGGCGTCATCAGATGAACGATTGGACCGACTCATTAACGAACTAAACGAATTAACGATGAATGACGTCGTAGACGATTGGCAGAAAGCCCTAGAAGGCGACGCTGGATACCAGGAACTGAAACAGAAGGTGAAAGAAGACCGACTGAACGAGGAATGCTCGTTAGAGAAAGACACAAAGCTCCAAGTCAAGGACTTTGTCTTTAACGAAGGGAAACTGTATTACATTGACATTGATGGTTACCTCAAGAGATGGACACCGCAGAGGTATCGACTTGATGTGTGGAAAACAGCGCACGAATCTGAAATTGGAGGTCACAGTAGCGCGGACGTTAGCTTGAAGAAAGTATCTCAAGAGCTATACTGGCCGGAAATGAAGAAAGATTTCCAGATGTGGTACCGCCAGTGTGTGAAATGCTTGGTGGGAAATGTGAAAACCCACTTCGTTCCGCCACTGAACCCCAGAATCACATCATCTGCGTTTGACACCGTCGCTGTCGACCTCATTGACTTCGGTACACCTACTGAGAGAGGAAACCGATACTTACTAACTATGATTGACTATTTTACCAAGTTTGCGTACGCAGAACCGTTAGCAACGAAACAGGCTAACGTTGTCGCAGCGGCAATAGTGAACCATCTTCTCCGAGAATGCCGAGTACCGCAGGAACTGATGTCCGATCAGGGTACTGAATTCATGAACAGTGTCCTTGATACGGCCTGTGAACATCTTAAGATCAATCGATCTTACACCAAAGGATACTCGAAAAGAGAGAATGGATTGGTGGAAAGATTCAATCGCACTATTGAACAAATCTTGAAGAAGATTGTTGCAGTGCCCACTGAATGGGATAATATGGTCCCTTATGCGCTTTTTGCATACAACACGTCACATCACTCAGCTACTGGTGATAGTCCGGCATTCTTGAACTATGGCCGAGATCCCAAAATGCCTTTCAATGGTATGTCTCGGAACTACGTTTCGATTAACTTGATCGACGTACAAGACTACAGAACAGAATTACTAGCTGGACTGCAAATCGCACACGAAACTACGGCGGAAAACCTGAAGCGCACTGCCGACCAAATGAAAAAGGAGTTCGATGGACGACGGAGTAAACAAGGAAAACCATTCTGCGTTGGTGATAGGGTGGTATTATTTGAACCAGCTGACAAAGCAAAATCCGAAAACCCCAAGGTATGTATTCCTTTTTCTGGTCCTTATCGAATTACGGAGCTCAGTAAAACATCCGCTACTCTGAAAGATCTTCGTGATGACACAAGACTATGTGTCACCGTTCAATTGGAACAGCTCAGGTTAGTCCCTGCAGGAATGAAAGAGTTTTCATTGAGTGTGACAACGGGAAGAAAAGGGAAAGTAATGAAAGTTGCTACGAAAAAGCCGGCTCAGATCTTGCCTGTTCGACGTAGTGAAAGATTGAAAAATAAAGTACAATCCCTTGTTTTCAGGTTGGCGAAACCGATCCCGGGGATGGACGAACCATTCGATCATCCCGTGAGATATGAAGACGTGGCACGATTTGAAGGAAAGCTCGATACCTTACCCGAAACGCTGAGTGTTGAAGCGACCACATTGAGAGAACTGTCTGGTTTATGTGAAGCTAGGCGAGCCAGCGCCCAGTTGAATGAACTGCTAATTGCAATGCAGCAGCCCTCGAGTGCCGAAAGCCTCCACATGGCTGTGAAGATACGATCATCGGTCGGAGACAAGAAATCCGTAAATCTGCTCATGTACATTTTGGGAGGAAAGTGTGTTCCCAATGCCACGGAGGACGACGAAAAATTATTCCAACAACTACGCGAAATCGCGTCGAATGTACGGCCGAAAGCCTGCCCACCGAGGGATGACTGGAACGCTGGTGAATCCCGAAAGGATTCTGAACGGATGGCACGACTACAGAAAGCTGAGCAT
Source organism: Pelodera strongyloides (assembly GCA_036852015.1). Classification (NCBI taxonomy): domain Eukaryota; kingdom Metazoa; phylum Nematoda; class Chromadorea; order Rhabditida; family Rhabditidae; genus Pelodera; species Pelodera strongyloides. The sequence continues at coordinate 54,583 of JAANDG010000788.1, read as the reverse complement.
GAAAGGCGTATCCTGAACGACGCTAGAGTAATACTCGTCGGTGACGCCTTAGCTTCAGGAATCGCTACACACTACTTTCACGGCGTGAGAACGTTTGTTGAAAACTCACGAGGATGTGGAATTTCACGATGCGTTAAGAACCTGCGCCAGAAATTGTCATCGCAAAGTCGGGTTGAACTCCTGATTCTTCTCATTCCGTACGGAGACACTGTGTTCGGAAACGCAGACTCCTACCAGTCTGAAGTTGACAACATCGAGAGACTGCACAAAGACTTGCCCAAGAACACTTTGTTTATCGTGGCACCTGGATTGCCGGAAACGGACCGGACCACGGAAGCGGAACAAATTTACACGAGGGATCTTCTCTGCCGATTCATCCCTACCAATATCTCCATTCGCACCAACACCCTTATGACCTTGTACGGGATGAACACGAAGACCAAAAACACCTATAGGGACCACGAAATCACATGCCGTCCCGGAAGGCCCTCTTGGACTACATCAATTTCCTACTACCTCCCGAGGTGGAGAAAATCAGCAAGCTGCGGACAGACCTTCAACCCTTACCGCCGAAAGCGACTGAAAAGCCCGAAAAGCTCAAGCCGGACGCGAACAAGAATCACCAGTCAAGCCACCGCCACCACGAAAAGAAAAGCACGACCGGGACGGTCTCTTACAAGAAGGAGGGAAGTAGATATCGCCCGTATTAGTCAGCTGTCACGTAGTATATTATTTTTTGCGATGTATACCGTAGTCACTTCGAATATTGAATTACTCATATTCAAATATGTGTTTTGAACTTTTTGGTTTTATCGTGCAATTGCTTTACAATTGTTTATTTTTGTTTCTACATTGATCTCTTGTGATCTCGTTTATTGCAATTACGCTATAGCCTGCGGTGTTGTGCAATTACCTGAGAGTATTTTATTGAATGTTTGTTTTGGCGCCAAAAACGACGTAGCAGCAAGTTTTGGATAGGAAGGAGTCGAGACAAATACCACGATAGGGAAAGGTGACCCTGAAGGGGGCCCTTGCCCTGCTTTATGTTTTGATACATTTTGAACTCTTGCTTTCATATTCTAAAATCGCGACTCCGTTCTAAGCGCGCACTTAGTACTTACAAATTTTTATCAATATCACTTACCAGCCGTTCGAAGAGCCCTACGGGCTCTTCTCCGACTGGAAGAATCGGCCTTCGGCCGATTGTTACCCTATTTAAAACATACACACGTCTACAAAGTCATTTATGATTGGGGAAACGTAGAATATGAGTCTAGATAGTCAGTCGACTAATGGTTATATGGTGTCATGCAAATTTGCCATCGAAGGTGCTATATGTAGATCAGATTGTTAGCCTTATGATAAGCTAGCATAGCTCAACCGGTAGAGCGTTGGACTGTGAATATAGAGATTGTGCGCCTCTGTGGGTTCCAATCTCGCCAGCGACAAAGATTTTGTATGCTCTTTCTATCGAAGAATTTTCTTTATGAAGGGATTTCGTTGTGCACATAAAAACAAACCCGTGACAAACTCTTCTCCTTTATATAATAAGATTTTTAATTTGCATGTTTTTGTCTTATCTTAATAAACTATAAAAAACACAATGCGCACTGTTTTCATTTGCGTCACACCAGGGATTTTCCCTGTAATTACTTTTACTCATTGTTACTTGTACTATTGCATTTCTGCTGTATTTAAACTGTACCTTATGCCGTATTGATGTTTATGCATGCACGTTTTTTATTGGAGCACATTAATCTTTTTGATTTAGGTCTGCAGTTATTGACTAAAGAAGTAGCTAGCGAAGGAATTGGAACCGGAACCTTGAGATCAATCAAGATCATCTTAAGGTATTAATTTGTAATTTCAGCATTTTTGAGTTGGCGTTGGGAAACGGGTTTCTAGGGTGCTATGCCCCTGGTGAACTCCGAACCACGTTACTAACTCCACATCCATCTGGTGAGCCGAAAGCTCACCGAAGGTCGACACAGACATCTCCTTGGTGAGCCGAAAGCTCCCCAGGGATCGACACACACGACAGTGTAGTGAGCCGAAAGCCACTAGGACATCCAACTAACCAAATCACAGCTGTTCTTCTTATAAAGCGATGAGGACGTAGTTAATTACACACATTTTTAACGTAGGCGGCGAAGATAATAGACCCTAATAACATCTCTAAATTGGATGAAATTCATCTTTTTTTTTAACGACAAATTCCGTCAATTGTGAGACACTGATTCAGCTAGAATACAAGCTCAACATCAGAGGCACATAACGTGTATGCGTGCGTGCGTGCGTGTGTGCGTGTGTGCGTGTGTATGCATGTGTGTATGTGTTTGTATATGGTTCAGGCAAGCACAACACTGATGAAACTTGGGTTGCGCGCGGCGGAACCCTGGCGCGGAAGTGCCGCGCCGCGATGACCTGGCGAGAGCCGGGCGAAGACTGGGCGGAACAGGAAAAAACGACCGGAAAGCTGCCCGATTATGAGAAAACGGGTCGCGGCGTCTCCGCCCTATCTTCGCCAGACTGTCGCCAGGGATTGCACGGAAATCTATTTGTTATTCAGTCAAGTGGTACGCAGCGAACTTGGACTTGGCAAATTTTTTCGTCATATCGTGTTTATCTTTAACTCTTCAATGTTCTGTTGCATTTTCATTTTGGCGTGTTTTCTTTTATGCAAGGTTAATAAAACTCATTATATTATCTTATCCTATCAATGTAATTGGACAACGTGTATTAAATGCATAAAATTAGTATTTCTTAATTTTTTTTGTACAGGGAGTACACTTTTTACTTATATCGCCAGTACGAATATTCTGTATTTTTATTTACAAAACAGTGCATTTACCGTAAACCAGCCAATCATTTCGCATGCACCTTGCTTTTTTGTGGATTCTGCAAAAAATTCTTCCCTCCGCTCCGCTCCGATGCCGTGTCGCTTTATTCTATTCGTTTTAATGTAGTTTTATTTTCGTGGGCCTGATTTAAACACTGCTGACAGTGCATTTAATGAAACTAAGTGGCCCTTACAAAAAAATTGCCTCTTCAAGCGTAGACATTCGCATTTTTGCTAATTCGCGTATATAGAAACCTCTCGAATTTGTCTCCTTGGGTTTGTAATGCTTCAGTGTAATTAGACCCTACTATGTTTTTCCACATTTCAAACAGGTCTATGTAGTATATGTGTGATGATTGTATGTCTGAATAAAGTCGTAAATTTATCGTGGAAAAGAGTCCTTGAATGGCAAGTTTGGGTTTCATCTTCAAAACTAGGAAAAAAGGCCAATATTTTTGAAACTGATACTATGAAAAGCGGACAATATATTTTACTTGATTTCCTAATAAACTAGTCTATTTTGAAACCCAAACTGGGCCATTTCTTGCAATGTTCATCCTTTGTTTACTGTATTATCCGTGGTTTTTTGTACCTGTTCTTTTCATATCTCCCACTCATTGCATGTCTTATTATCTTTTACGGTTACTTCGGACTTATGGTTAGAATTTCTTTGAAATGTTACTTTACAATTTGGACTTTGGAAGAATACCTTGCTTTGTACATATTTGCTGTGTTTTTTGGTAAGTGCATGAATTTTTCTATTATTAAATCTTTTTCCCACAAGGTTTTTCGAAACACAAACCGTGTGGCGAGATTACCTTATACTGAAACAGATCTTCCCACAAGGTTTTTCGAAACACAAACCGTGTGGCGAGATTACCTTATACTGAAACAGATCTTCCCAGAAGGTTTTTCGAAACAAAACCGTGTGGCGAGATTACCTTGTACTGGAACAGACCTTCCCAGAAGGTATTTCGAAACACAAACCGTGTGGCGAGATTATCTTGTACTGGAACAGACCTTCCCAGAAGGTTTTTCGAAACACAAACCGTGTGGCGAGATTACCTTGTACTGGAACAGACCTTCCCAGAAGGTATTTCGAAACACAAACCGTGTGACGAGATTACCTTATACTGCCACAGATCTTTTTTTCGAACACAAACCGTGTGGCGAGATTACCTTGTACTGGAACAGATCTTCCCAGAAGGTTTTTCGAAACAAAACCGTGTGGCGAGATTACCTTGTACTGGAACAGACCTTCCCAGAAGGTTTTTCGAAACACAAACCGTGTGACTAGATTACCTTATACTGAAACAGATCTTCCCAGAAGGTTTTTCGAAACACAAACCGTGTGGCGAGATTACCTTGTACTGGAACAGACCTTCCCAGAAGGTATTTCGAAACACAAACCGGAAGAACAGATCTCTTCCCACAAGGTTTTTCGAAACACAAAACCGTGTGGCGAGATTACCTTGTACTGGACCAGATCTTCCCACAAGGTTTTTCGAAACACAAACCGTGTGACGAGATTACCTTATACTGAAACAGATCTTCCCACAAGGTTTTTCGAAACACAAACCGTGTGGCGAGATTACCTTGTACTGGAACAGATCTTCCCAGAAGGTTTTTCGAAACAAAACCGTGTGGCGAGATTACCTTGTACTGGAACAGACCTTCCCAGAAGGTATTTCGAAACACAAACCGTGTGGCGAGATTATCTTGTACTGGAAGAACAGATCTCTTCCCACAAGGTTTTTCGAAACACAAAACCGTGTGGCGAGATTACCTTGTACTGGACCAGATCTTCCCACAAGGTTTTTCGAAAAAAAAAAATTCTTTAAACGCAACGCATTTTCTTTCAGAATTTGTCTTCCGTTTTATTTAATGTTTTTTGTGCATTCCATTCGGTTTGTTTTCAACGAATTATCGAATTTCTATAGTAGAATTCGTATAAAAGAAACGAGTTTTGAAATTCTTTGTTGTTTGTTCCCTATTTCATAATTCAACTTTGAACGTTGTTACTGCAATGTAACTGTAATTTACTTCCAGGAAGAAGATTTGCCTCAATGAAATAATTTATTATTATATATTATTAGTTCAATATTGAAATTCGATTTATTTTCTACTTTTTATTTGAAATTCTTTTTCAAATTGGTTTCGTGAAAGATGAAACCTTCCTTCTCATCGACACGCAATGTGTTTCATTCGTGAGCAATATCAAATGACCGTGTGGCGAGATTATCTTGTACTGGAACAGACCTTCCCAGAAGGTTTTTCGAAACACAAACCGTGTGGCGAGATTACCTTGTACTGGAACAGACCTTCCCAGAAGGTATTTCGAAACACAAACCGTGTGACGAGATTACCTTATACTGAAACAGATCTTCCCACAAGGTTTTTCGAAACAAAACCGTGTGGCGAGATTACCTTGTACTGGAACAGACCTTCCCAGAAGGTATTTCGAAACACAAACCGTGTGGCGAGATTATCTTGTACTGGAACAGACCTTCCCAGAAGGTTTTTCGAAACACAAACCGTGTGGCGAGTGGCGAGATAATATTGTACTGGAAGAACAGATCTCTTCCCACAAGGTTTTTCGAAACACAAACCGTGTGGCGAGATTACCTTGTACTGGAACGGACCTTCCCAGAAGGTTTTTCGAAACACAAACCGTGTGACGAGATTACCTTATACTGAAACAGATCTTCCCAGAAGGTTTTTCGAAACACAAACCGTGTGGCGAGATTACCTTGTACTGGAACAGACCTTCCCAGAAGGTATTTCGAAACACAAACCGTGTGACGAGATTACCTTATACTGAAACAGATCTTCCCACAAGGTTTTTCGAAACACAAACCGTGTGGCGAGATTACCTTGTACTGGAACAGATCTTCCCAGAAGGTTTTTCGAAACACAAACCGTGTGACGAGATTACCTTATACTGAAACAGATCTTCCCACAAGGTTTTTCGAAACACAAACCGTGTGGCGAGATTACCTTGTACTGGAACAGACCTTCCCAGAAGGTATTTCGAAACACAAACCGTGTGGCGAGATTATCTTGTACTGGAACAGACCTTCCCAGAAGGTTTTTCGAAACACAAACCGTGTGGCGAGATAATATTGTACTGGAAGAACAGATCTCTTCCCACAAGGTTTTTCGAAACACAAACCGTGTGGCGAGATTACCTTGTACTGGAACAGACCTTCCCAGAAGGTTTTTCGAAACACAAACCGTGTGACTAGATTACCTTATACTGAAACAGATCTTCCCAGAAGGTTTTTCGAAACACAAACCGTGTGGCGAGATTACCTTGTACTGGAACAGACCTTCCCAGAAGGTATTTCGAAACACAAACCGTGTGACGAGATTACCTTATACTGAAACAGATCTTCCCACAAGGTTTTTCGAAACACAAACCGTGTGGCGAGATTAACTTGTACTGGAACAGATCTTCCCAGAAGGTTTTTCGAAACACAACCCGTGTGGCGAGATTACCTTATACTGAAACAGATCTTCCCACAAGGTTTTTCGAAACAAAACCGTGTGGCGAGATTACCTTGTACTGGAACAGACCTTCCCAGAAGGTATTTCGAAACAAAACCGTGTGGCGAGATTACCTTATACTGAAACAGATCTTCCCACAAGGTTTTTCGAAACAAAACCGTGTGGCGAGATTACCTTGTACTGGAACAGACCTTCCCAGAAGGTATTTCGAAACAAAACCGTGTGGCGAGATTACCTTGTACTGGAACAGATCTTCCCAGGTTTTTTCAAAACCGTGTGCGCGAGTACCTTGTACTGAAACAGATCTTCCCAGAAGGTTTTTCGAAACAAAACCGTGTGGCGAGATTACCTTGTACTGGAACAGATCTTCCCAGAAGGTTTTTCGAAACACAAACCATGGTGCGAGATTACCTTGTACTGAAACAGATCTTCCCAGAAGGTTTTTCGAAACAAAACCGTGTGGCGAGATTACCTTGTACTGGAACAGACCTTCCCAGAAGGTATTTCGAAACAAAACCGTGTGGCGAGATTACCTTGTATTGGAACAGACCTTCCCAGAAGGTATTTCGAAACACAAACCGTGTGGCGAGATTACCTTATACTGAAACAGATCTTCCCAGAATGTTTTTCGAAACACAAACCGTGTGGCGAGTTTACCTTATACTGAAACAGATCTTCCCACAAGGTTTTTCGAAACACAAACCGTGTGGCGAGATTACCTTGTACTGAAACAGATCTTCCCAGAAGGTTTTTCGAAACAAAACCGTGTGGCGAGATTACCTTGTACTGGAACAGATCTTCCCAGAAGGTTTTTCGAAACACAAACCATGTGGCGAGATTACCTTATACTGAAACAGATCTTCCCACAAGGTTTTTCGAAACACAAACCGTGTGGCGAGATTACCTTATACTGAAACAGATCTTCCCAGAAGGTTTTTCGAAACAAAACCGTGTGGCGAGATTACCTTGTACTGGAACAGACCTTCCCAGAAGGTATTTCGAAACACAAACCGTGTGGCGAGATTATCTTGTACTGGAACAGACCTTCCCAGAAGGTTTTTCGAAACACAAACCGTGTGGCGAGATAATATTGTGCTGGAAGAACAGATCTCTTCCCACAAGGTTTTTCGAAACACAAAACCGTGTGGCGAGATTACCTTGTACTGGACCAGATCTTCCCACAAGGTTTTTCGAAAAAAAAAAATTCTTTAAACGCAACGCATTTTCTTTCAGAATTTGTCTTCCGTTTTATTTAATGTTTTTTGTGCATTCCATTCGGTTTGTTTTCAACGAATTATCGAATTTCTATAGTAGAATTCGTATAAAAGAAACAGGTTTTGAAATTCTTTGTTGTTTGTTCCCTATTTCATAATTCAACTTTGAACGTTGTTACTGCAATGTAACTGTAATTTACTTCCAGGAAGAAGATTTGCCTCAATGAAATAATTTATTATTATATATTATTAGTTCAATATTGAAATTCGATTTATTTTCTACTTTTTATTTGAAATTCTTTTTCAAATTGGTTTCGTGAAAGATGAAACCTTCCTTCTCATCGACACGCAATGTGTTTCATTCGTGAGCAATATCAAATGATTTTTTATTTATTTTTTTTGTGTATCCTCCACACCGCACTCCACCATTTCCTTATAAGCATTTAGTTCGGGTTTATTTTAGAATTTAATTGTTTAATTAATTTCTTTTACGCTTCAAGAGCGTGTACCTTTATTCAAGGGAGTGTTAAAGTTTAGCTTTAACTTTAACAAGGTTTGCTTATGACATGTTCCGCAGAGGTCGTGACTGAGCACAGGCGACGAGCTCCAGATGACAAATTGCTCGACGTCTTCGGGCGAGGGCCAGGAATGATTTTACGACCGTACTCAATGAAATTGGGATAATTAACAATTATATTATAAGACCATTAAAACTCCGCATAATTGTATTTAGGTTATATCGTTCGAAAACCACACAGACTCTAAGAACAGGTGTTTCGCATAATAATTCACGCACGCATTTTGCTCACTTCTTTTCCAAAAAGATATAACCAGAATGATTTATGTGTATGGTGAAAATATCACTGTTCAGCGGATTGTGTGTATGTATTATGCATTTGTTTGGAATGTTTTCGTTAAAAGCTATATAACATCCGGTTTCTGAAGCGTATTCTAGACGCTGCATTGTTAGTTATTCCCTGATACATACACAGAAACCTTGTCAACTAAATTTTTATGATTTCAATTCCTCGCCCTGGCTCATGAGCATGAACTCAGATCGAGACGTTTTTTATAGTGACCGTGATGTAATTACGGTTGTTTTAACTCTTGAAAGCACATTCCCCCTAGAAATCCACTTTCGATTTATAATTTCGTTAAACAAATGATTTATAATTTCGTTTTTTAGCGTGTATATCCGTATCAAACAGAAATCTACTCTCTCCTTCTCTGATTCTCTCCCCAGTTTTCTCTATTTCTCTCTCTCTCGTTCTCTCATTCTCTCCCAACTTTTCTCTGTTTCTCTATTTCTCTCTCATGCTTGTGAGGGTGTTTGCGACACACTCGAACAATTAGGAACGCACGACTCAGAAAACCAACTTTTCGTATTTTCATAACTTTCTCTCCTCCTCTCTCTCTCGTAATCTTCTATCTCTTACGTATTCTAGACCTTTGGATGGGTTATTGATTTTTTTAAATGAAAAACACCAATCGATAAAGTGGAAATAGAAAATGTAAAAGATTTGCACCTGTCTTCAAACAATTCACAGGTGAAACGTAAACGCAAACCTTCCTTTTTGTCAAAATGTGATGCTTAGTCAGTTAAATGTTAGACCAATTTTGTCTTGTGCGGCTACGTGAAGTCTAGCAAGATCGTGCCGCTCACACAACTACGCAAGGACGTCGCAGCACGTTCGCGCAGCAGGGCGCACTAATGCAATGTGTTTTGAACTGCGTCCTTAAAGCGAAATGCTAGCCCCTTTGGAAAATTTGCATATGATAAGCAAATCCTATGTATCCTATGCTAATTTTGTACGATCGTCCACGGCAATCGAACAAAATTAGCATAGGATACATAGGATTTGCTTATCATATGCAAATTTTCCAAAGAGGCTGGCATTTCGCTTTAATCACCCCAGCCAGTGCGCAGCATAAAATCGTACCAAAACACGGATTTTGCAGCCAAAAATTGAATTCTAATGCAACCCAATTACCTTCGTTTTACCCTTTCCCCTTGATTTTTCCTCAATTTTAAAGTTTTAATTTCCAATTTTCTCCTCCATTTCACATTCAATTTGATCGCGCTTAATTAACAATTGTATTTTTTGCGTATTATATAAGTGGGCGAGGGTCTAACATTCCGTTTTCACATCCCACATTTTTTTGGTTTATATTTTTAATTTTCTTTTATTTAGATTATGAATGAGTGGTTTAATTGCATGTGAAAATTAGAACACCCACTTACAATACGGAATAAATAATCGGAAAAATATCAGTTATCCGGCCCCAAGCCCCCTCTAGGATAGCCATGCATGAGCTGCGTTGCACCAAAATCAGAGCGCCAAGGCAGAACGGGTCGGACACGCGACTTTTGAACTTTTCCAGTTGGCGCACCTTTGGCGCCCGTATGGCGCACCTGTCCCACCAATTTCCTGAAATTCCGCGTTCTTTCGACAATATTTCAAAACTTGGACCACTGCGCTAGGAATGCTATGATTTTTTTTGTTCTGTTTTCTTTCCCAGTCATTTTTACTTGTTGAATGTATTTTCCAAAGAACACATAGCGACATAACTCCGTTGGCTTATATTGGTTTTCATTAGTAAAAACAAATTTACATCACAGCCCAAAAAAGCGGAGATTATTGCATTGCGTTTATCATCCTTCAGCGTTCACATATGGATTACAAATTAATTATTAATGGGAACCCCTTCAAGCAAAAAGATTGATATAATATGTAAATATATTCTCTCAGCAGAAATGCAATAATCTTGCCTGAATCGGCTTACGGTTTTCAGCTTTTTATCACAAATAAATAAATAAATAAGTAAAGAGGGAACATTGGGAAATAGAAGTTGTGCACTTTTGTGTGTGTGCTGTAAGACTCTGATTGTGAGAAGCCGTTGAATAAGCAAGCTGCGTTATTTATGTCGATGTTGGCTATGTCATCCATAAGAAGCAAAATGTTACTTTGCATAATTTTGGAAACGCCTAAATTTTATGCATTATGTGTAAATTTTGTGCAGCCTCCGCAATCTAGTATACACGTATACAGTGACCGAGTGGTCAAAGTAGAAAGTTTAAAAAAAATCGACCACAATTCGATCCCACTTAACTTGCAGTTGTTCAATATAAGTTTCAAACACCGGGTGTCATACCTCTTCCTTCATAGTTAGAAAGGAAAACATGTGATTCACATGCGGAACGAGAAGAACAATATTATTCCTTTAGACTCCTTTACATTTCTTTTTAATAATTACTAATGTAGCCATGGGCCATGACCATAAAAGTCAGTGCAGTCGATTTGCATAAATCTTTTTCATTACCGTGACATGATTCACTTTTCCGTTTCATCTGTTTTCATGAGGGCTGACCTCTAAAATGTTTCCATCTCCGGTGCTCTAAATTTTTGGTGGATAACTTTTCGTGGCGGAAACCGCAGAGATGTCATTTTTCGATTTTTCAATAAGAAAAGGAGAGAAAATTGCTTATTCGGTAATGTATTGCGTCACTGTGTCTGATTACCGAGTAAATGATTTTTTTTGGAAAACCTGTTTCATTTTTCTACTAACAGAAGATTTAGTGATCTACATCAATGCGTAGAACACAATTTTTTTCTGCTTACGTAATTGACAAAACATGGGTAAATTACGAACACAACACTGTGTTTAGTAATGCGCTTGTGTACCTGAATCATTACCTGAATCATTTACAAACACATACACACATACACATACATACACACGCACACACACGCACACACACACACACACACACACACACGCACGCACGCACACACACGCATACACATTATGGCTCTCTGATGTTCAGCTTGTGTTCAAGCTGAATCATTGTATCGCACAATTGGCGGGATCTGTCTTTAAAAAAAAGATGAATTTCATCGAATTTAAGGCTGTTATTAGGATCTATTATCTTCGCCGCCTACGTTAAAAATGTGTGTAATTAACCACGTCCTCATCGCTTTATAAGAAGAGCAGCGGTGATTTTGTTTATTTCTTTCGCATACTATGGCTTGGAAGGTGCTTACTGTACGAAATACGAACATGTTTGAACATTTTTGATTATATGTGCAATGCCAAATAAAAGAATATTATTCAATTAATTCTTCTTCTAAAACTTACTTCTATATTCACTATTCTTTTTATTTTATTTTACGATAAATGAAAACAGAATATCACTCATTTGAGCATATCACCTATGGATATTGTACCACACGATGACTACCGTACACCTAATTTTGAAATTCCACGGGCGGTGCATTCTTGTTTATTTTTTTTCTCGCGAAAATTTTTTGTTTTGAAATTTGTTTTGCACTTTTTTGTTATGCTTTTTGTCGTATAATTGGGACAACATAGCTGCAATTCACTTTCAAATTGAATACACGCATCGTTTTTCGGCATACCTTTTGCCCGAGATCGGCGTAGTGGAGAAAATATGTTTTTTTCTTATCTTCTGTTATTTATGTTTCTAAAGTATCCTTTCGTTGAATCCATGTCTTTATGGATTAGTTTATTCTTATTTTCGGATGTTTTCGGACCGTTGTTCAATATAATTCAAGAATATTACAGGCGGGTTGCCATTTTCATATGGCAAAATGAGTTCTGACGATAAAGACGCGGATTTGTCCGCTCTAAGCCGCAACGTAGATCTTCAGGCAGATAAACAAAATGATATGTGAGTTAAAACGCACGCATGTTTTACCTTTTCTTCATTTTCACTACATTTCATTTCAGGCGTTTTTGATGTTGTATCGAGATGTTGATGTTGTCTTATACTAGTGATCCTCTGATGATATTGTTTATCTTTTGTAACGCATACACATAATTATGAGTTCTGCAGTTTTACTCATGACTGATGAACCAGTTCTTAAAATGGTCTTGTGGGTTTGCTCGTTTCGTTATCGGAAAGTGTCCATTGTCCAAAAGTCCAAATGTGCATTACTGAGAAGGGGTCCATTTTGTCTGCCTACTTTGTTTTCCAGTGCATCTTCCATGTTTAGGAGTAGTATTTGTGATGAGAGAAGCAAACGAATTGATCAGCTGAGCAAGGAACCACCATTGACAGCTTCTGAAGGGATTGAAGAACAAGAAAAAGCACGTGTTTCCTCTCCGAAGGAAGTTCAGAGAGGTTAGCCTTTTCCCTTCATTCTTTCACTTTTGACGTAATTTGTTTTGTCTTATTGTATTCAGTTTCCGCATCCCCCATTCTTTATTCATCAAGAGCTACATTATAAGTACTTTTTGAAAATATGACCGCAGCAATCAGCACGTGCGTTTCCGTGACAAATCAGTATCCTGTTTATAATAAGGGCGTTTTTGTATTTGCGCTGGAGCTGTTTTTCAGCAGGGAGCGCTGCTTCACCTGATTCTTTTGTTCCAGACGAGCCGACGACGCCCACCTCCACGCATTCGAGTCCAGGTGAATGATTTATTTGAATAAGTGAAAGAAGTAATAAATTATCCAGAAATGTGTGTTGCTATTAAAGTTGTTACAATTGATGCGCACCTTTCTCCTTGCTCAATGCCCCTTCTCAGAACACTCAATAGGACATAGGACATGCTTTTTTGTACCGCGTTATATTTTCTTCTGCCTAATTTTCACCTTGCTATCCTGTTTTTATTGATGACTAGTTTTGCTTATGTATAAAAAACAATATTCACTTTGTATTTTTGCAACTTTTAATGGGAACGTGGGAAAGTTCTAACTCTTTAAAGCTAATAATTGAACTTTCAGAAGCGTCGATAGAACGTCCAAGACTGTCCAAACAGTGTGTTGTTGAGGACTACCCGGCGCCAGCCACGGTACCTTTTTTGTGGATTTCGTTACATTTACCATTTACGTCTGTTCGATCATTTTACAATTTGTACTTACAAGTATGTATGATCATTGCAATTTGAATATACGGCTGAAGAATGACATAGATGTCGATGTCGCTCATATTCCGATGTGGGCATTCACATTAGAATTGCGCATCCGTGTTTTGGAAATTGTAAGATACCATAGTTTATTGGTTGTTTGAGTTTATGTTGTTTTTAGTGAAAAAGGAGCAGGGACGCGTTTACGTTTTGTAATAAGATCACCACGGTGACTAACACCTAAATGACCTAAAATTTCTACGATATATTTTGGATTTATTTTTGGAGATGGTGACGTCATTTTGCGATTTATTTTTATTTTATTCTTTTTTTTTGCAGCCGCATCTCAGCGTGGTTATCGAGGGAAATGGTGATAGTGAGAAGGTAAAAAGCCCGGAAGTGGTTCCAGTCGAAATGGGGGACGTTAGTCACAAGGTAAGATTCCACTATCACTATGGTCATTATTACCTTTATAACAGTTGAACACTTTACCTTAGTAATCCCTTATCTTAGTAATAATAATCTTTATTGGTCCGTAAGTCTTGTTGTTTGTTGTTTCCCTGCTTTTTTGTCAGTTTCGTTTTGTTCCTTTTTGTGCAGTGCAATGTTATAATGTTCGGTTTTTTTGGTTGACATTTGTTTTAATCGTGTTACGTTACGATTATAGTAAAAACTTTCTCATAATGCATTCTTGTCTTCTTCTTGTCTAATAATCTTGAATTTTTTATGTTTATTTGGATGACTGACTGTTACCCATTATTGTGTTTTCTAATAGTTATATTTATATTATGAGTTATGAGAAAAGTCGGGGACAATTAGCCATTATATTTTTTCGGATAATTATTAATAATATTTTAAGGAAAGTGATCAGGAGCACGAACAGGGAGATTCACAGGCGCAAGAACAAGAGAAGGAGAAACCTCAACGCGAAGGGGCATTTGTGGGTTTTTTATGTGTTGTATGATGTAGCGTTGTATGTTGAAGAAAGCTTTGATTTCGTTGCCTGAAATGTTCCAAGTTTCCTGACTCCCCGCTTAGGTTACTAGATAATAGAATTACGTTTTAAATATTTAATTTATTAGTGTGGGGTGGGCAATAGCTGAATTAGATCGCAAGCCTGACCGTCTTTTTTCGGAGTCATTTTTTGTATTGCTTTGCACTGGCTGTGTGATGACTTTATCAGACGGATATCGCCGCCTGAGGCCGACTACTCACCATCAGGCGCTCCGACAAAAATATCATATTGCATACTTATATGAAACTACTTGCAGCCGAACCGTGGCAAGCAGTTGGTGCGCAGTCATGCAATGTGCGGAGACGATGATACACGTTTGAGACCACCACAAGATAATGGTGCTACAGCCCGACCACAGCTCAGCAGCAAGAGTCTCAGTCGCGGTAAGTGTTAAGATTTGAGGCGTTTATCGTTGTATCCAAATGTTGCGTGATGCTATGTTGTTCTATAATTGACAAATGATAATAGCTATGTTTGTGTGATTGGAGACCGAAATCTTAGAAATTGCCTCTTTTGCGGGGCTTGGGCTTTTTATTCGTGTGTGAAACATGTAGTTTCGTCTGGGGTATACATCTGTTGCGTATTGGCCTCAGATCTTTCGTGTAGGCACTTGTAAATTGAATAAACTCTTATCGCGTCTACCCTTACTAACCAGTTGACGATTTTAAATTTTCGTGGATCAGTTCTTCAATTGTTCTGTGAACTAGTCTTGAGGAGAACAGTTTGAAGGCTTCTATGTCCGCAACGAAAATTAGAATATCTCAAGTCCGTTCTCGGATATAAAAGGAGAGGCGGTTAGCAGTCTCGAGCAAGCAAAGTGCTCACTCGCTGCTTTTTCTACGTTTCACACGTTGGTAAAAGTTAGCAACTTTTCGCAACTCTTCAGTTCAGAATAAAACATTAGAGTCAATTGAAGGCCTCACTAAGAGGTTTGGTAAATTAGATTACGTACTTTCTCATAGAATTTGTTTGTTCACTATTCCAATTAGAAATGTTTAGAAATGTTTATTAGACTCTTAGAATTCAATTCAAATTTTAAGTATGTACTATGGCCCCTTGTTAGTATGGGATGATTTTATGCGCATTTCCGTCTTAGGGTTGCCTTTTGATTGTATTTAATCAATAAACATTTATTATTATTATTATCTCATACGTTTCACATAAGTATTCCTTTTCGTAGTGTGGCCCGTGTAGTCGCCTCAGGCGGCGATAGCCGTCTGGTCTTCAATATTTCCATTAGCTATTAGTATTCTTTCTAGACTCTACATGCACGGTGGCTACAGACTACACAGACTCTTCCGGCGTGGACTTGAATTCGTTTATCGTGGTCACACTACACAAGAACCCGAAGGACAGGCAGATGATACTCGATTTGGAAAGCCAGCTCATTGGTTTTGTGGAAGATCACTCGTGAGTTATTTGAAATAAGAAATAATATTTACTAGAAGTTTGTCAGTTTTTCCGAAGTTGACCTATTAACGTGAACTTATAAAATGTGTGTAGAATGTGAATAGGACATTATTACTTACACTTACAATTAGGCCATTGATAATTAATTTAATCTTGCTACTTAAGTATCATATTAATTATTAATATTCTGCTGTTTTGCAGGAAGCAGTCGATGAAATTTGGCCCTCTGTCGTCGTACAATCGAATGTTGATCCATCGAGTGGCCGCCTACTTTGGCCTCGATCACAATGTGGACCAGACGGGACTGTGTGTGGTTGTGAGCAAGATTGAAGGCACTAGAGTGTAAGGGATTTATTTTATTTATCAAGTTTGTAAAGCTGTAGCAGAAGGTTCCGTTTACTGTGAACTTTGGTTTTTTTGCTTTGTTGTAGGATATGTATGCGTTTTTTGTAGAATTGAACCGAGGAAGGAAATACATAAATTTTTACCTACCTCACGGATTGTACTTTTTACTAGTCCACTAGTCATTTTGGAATTTAAGTAAAAGTGAATTTCGCTAGTCGGCTAGTCCGTAGTCGTCCAATTAAAGTCGGTAAATTGAAAATAATATGTTTATGAGATTACATTCGTCATTGCGACTTGTTCGATCTCGATGGTTTAGTATTGTCTTGTTGTCAAATATATTTTTTTAAATCACCGTGATTAGTGTACTCATTCACTACGGCTTCTTTTAGTCCGGATTTTTCCTTCTCGTCGCTAATCCAAGGCAACTTCTACACGGACACCCGTTATGTGAATGCTGCTCCGACATCACGATACTTTTCGTGCAGAGATGCGCAGAGCTATGATGAGGTATATTTGCACGTGGTTATTGGTTATTGATCCGATCCGTCTTGGTTTGCTTCGTAACGTACCGAACATGACCGAACCAAAATTACTAGTGCTGTCTTTGTTCAGGTTGTTGGAATTTTTAGTCTCGTTTGAAGCATGTTGGTTGGTTGGTTCTTACGAATTTTGCATCTTTGTTTGCTGGAAACTCTTGAGGGTTTTAGTTTTGTTTCTTTACGCCGAAGTTATTTGTTTCGATTTTATTTTCTCTTATTTTCAGCCTCGTGGCGGTTTCACACCCCTTGCTGCGAACAGAGGGGGATTCAGAAAGACACGATCTTTTGATGTTAGTTTTTTTGTTCTATTCTTCTTGTTGATGGGGTTTCCAAGTACCCCTAACAATTCTGTGTGATTCTGCAATACTACCGTAATCTGCACGAAACCTGCATATATATATAATATAAAAAATTAAAGAAATATTCTCGTGTAGTTCTAAGATACGGTAAATTTTCACCATACTTGGAAACCCCATGATGCAGGCGCTTGACCGTTTACTTCCGAGGGGAGTCCAATCCCCCCATCTATACCGTGAAGTAGATTAAAGTTAAAGTGGCATTGCACTTGGACACTGTGGAAACTGAAACGTATACTGGTTAACTGTATTTATTCATGTTGTGCAAACTTTTGTGACTTTTCCGGCACCGGCACGGAACCTTAAAATAAAAATTTCAATATCATGCGTGAGAAGTTGCAAAGTGTGCGCTTCACAAACCAAGTCTAGTCTTAGTACTTTGGAAAACCGCTGGGTGCAGCTTTGAGTTGAATACCACAGTTATCCGCGATTAAACGAAGCGCTCCCTACAAACTATTTAATTTAGGTGAATACCGGGATGATGGGCCGCGGCTACCCCGAGGTTGTCCCCGTGGCGGGCACCTGTGCTCCCCCACTGGGACTTGGTCTGGCCCCGTTGTCGCCCGATGGGTCTATCGCGCCGGCGGTGGTGCCAATTCAGATGACCCCTGTCGCCGCATATCCACCACAATACGCTCTCTCGCCCACCAGAGAGGCTTATGGACAGCAAGTGGGGGTTTTCGAATTGATAATTCTTAGAATGCTGGTTTTGTACCATTTCCTTCGGGCGTTTATGTCATGCGGATATATTAAAAATGTCCCCCGTAGTATGATGTTTTAGTAGTCGTTATATTTGATGTTTACAAGGTAATCGGCAATATGTTACTTTGCTTCGTTGGTTTAGTGATTTTGGGTGGGTCTGTGTTCTAGACTAGCTGCATTTCATAACAACAGGCGACTTTTTATTCCGCTAGGAAAAATGTCGGGGAGGAAAGTCGAGTAACCGAGTAACTGAGAAATAATAGATTTAGATAATATAAGTTTTCCAGTTTTGTTCCATTTTTTCGATATTTCAGTTTTCATTTTGTCAAGTTTTGTTTATAGATCGGAATGATTGTTTCGCCGCGTTCGCTGGATGAAAGCAGTGGTGGCTATGGGGGAGGAGCAGAGGTTGTGCCTACACAGTGGTCAAGTGGACGGAATTTTGTGCAGGTATGTTGATTCTATATTCTATGTGAACCTTAATTTGGTAAATTTGATGCTGGTTTCTTATTTCGAAATTATGGACGGAGGGCTAGATATGATATGTGCCAAGTGCGCAAAAGTAACATGTAAATTTTTGAATTGTGGTTGACTGTAGCCTTTTTCGCTATTAACTATTAACTTGTGGATAAAGCTGATTTTGTGAGTTTCACTAGTTTGTGATTTTTAATTGTTTTTTTTTCTTATCCTTACGTTTTATGTAGCGTATGGTTATGTTAATTAAAAATTGTCGATGATTAGTTTGTTTGTGATAATTGAAATGATTCATTACAGAAAGCGGGAAGTTTCGGTGGTGTCCCACAGTACTACTCGGAGGGTTTTGTCCCCGCTGGAAACGGTTAGTTGTATCCTTTTTACTTTTGTTATTTTACGATCCCGAACATTTCTTTATTTTTATGGCTTGTGTACGATTTGTGTATTTCTTGTGAACGATTTAATTGATTTGTTTGGAGTGACTAGTGACTGCGGCTGCACTCATTTGCAATCCATTTATCATGTATCATTTATCATTTGCAATTCCGAATCCAGTGGCCGTATGCACGAACAGCGGGAGCCTCCCAGGTTGGGAGAATTTGTCCCTGTGTGTCTCTGATCTCTCTTTCTCTCGCCTCCCACTGGGAGTCTGGGAGCTTCTCAGCGCGTTCGTGCAAACGGCCTAGCGTTCATGGCGATGGCATTCGTGGCCTTTTTGCATTGTTGTTGACTCGAATGTCCAGTTCGAGAAAGGGTGAACAGGCAATGTTTCAAGGTTCTTCTATAAATCGAAGTATTCCACTAATGTCGTTCCTTCTATACTTACTTCTACTGTTTTACTGATGTCTTCCTAAAATAAATCCCGCGGCCTACGCACAAACACTGACAAACAGTATGTATGCTGAACAGCGCTATATTTTCGAGTATGAGTATTGTATGCTAATTTTGTGTTCTTATCTGATGCTGAACGGAACAAATTAAGTGGGTATGCGGTTGTCATGTATACGTTTCACTTTCACAAACCACATACAATGACCCTATGTTCAAAAGGCAATTCTCGCCATTTTCAGTAGTTGAGCAGCAAACGGCTAGCGGTGAGGAGGAGCTAGTTCGCTCCAGCGAGGAAGTCAACAATTCCAATACGAACACAAACACTCCGAATAATGGACGGTCGCCGAGAACTAGACGCCCTCCGACGGGAAGGTATCCGAGGTGAGGGATATTGTGGTAGTGGTTGATTTACTTCGTAGTCTAAGCTCGCCGGTGAACTTACCAGCGAACCATGGCCGGTATTAGTAATGATAAATATTGCATAAATTGGGCACTACGACTACGAAGACGCAGAGTAGACTAGACGGCCAGTATCGATCGCACTATTGCGCAATAAAAATACTTCTGTACCATCACCCGATTAATTAGAATATTAGACACATAGTCACGAGAAACTTGGCAATTGTACGCGAAACGCTTAGGAGTAGCGTGTGAATAGAGAGTCTCACCGGCGGTCTCACCGGCGAAGTTTATGCCCTGAATTGTATTCCATGTTTAAATACGACTATTGGCCTTCTGCCTATATGTTTATCAATGCTTACCCTCCTAATTGCTTGTAAACTATTATTTGTGAAACAGTGGAGTGTGAAGTGGTTTCTTATACTTTTGTGAGTGCTAGGATCATTGTTGGTTGGAGAGAAGCAACTTCTTATTTCCTTTACAGAACATCTTCCGGAACTTCTGCCAAGTACTCAGAGCATCGTGTACGCGGGGTTAGGTTTTAACACTTTTTTTTTACTCTTTAGAGAGATCGTAGAGAGAGATTTCATAAGTCATAAGGGAAGTTGAAATAATACAATGGTGTTAAAAATTGAAATAATGAAATCAAAGGAAATTGAAAATAGTCGTTTGCAATCTATGGTGTTTTTTTCCTGCAACGTTTTACTACGGTTACTTTCCGATTTCAAATAACTTTTTTGTTTTAGCAGCCGCCCGGACAGACTGGACAATATATGCCAACGCAATCTCCGCAGTATTCTGACGGAGCTTTCACTAGCAATGTATGTTTTGTCTTTATCCTTTGCTGTTTATTAGTTGCCCGCTGGGCTTACGGGCCTTACGGCTATGATGCCATCTAATTTCGTTTCATTCTTCACGTAGATTTTTTTGGCTGATTGAATTTGAAGACGCGCGATTTTGTTGTATTATATTGGCTAGGGCTAGGGTATAGGAAACCAAATTACGAAGTACATGGTATGTGTATGTGTATGTGTACGTATATATTATATTGTATGCTTACTTTGAAATTACACGCTTGGGTGAGGCCTGTAGTAGTGAACTATGTCACGTTGAAATACATTGTATGTGGTATGCGTAGGGATTCCCAAATTAATCTCAATTTTTCTTTTCAGATCAATCACCTGGCACAAGAGTTGGCCGCGCATATGCAAATGAATGCATCAAATGGAGGGAGCTCGAGTGGTTACTCGAACGTGCAGGTTATTATTTATTGATTATTTGTTAAAGCGAAATGCCGGCCGCTTTTTGAAACGCATAGTCGACAACTGTATCCTTGTATTTGTTTT
Organism: Pelodera strongyloides; assembly: GCA_036852015.1. Taxonomy (NCBI): domain Eukaryota; kingdom Metazoa; phylum Nematoda; class Chromadorea; order Rhabditida; family Rhabditidae; genus Pelodera; species Pelodera strongyloides. The sequence goes on along the minus strand of JAANDG010000788.1, from coordinate 33,735 downwards.
TGTGCTAATTTGCTCGATTTTTTTTATGTTTATGTTCATTTGCATAAGCTGCATAAGAATGCTGGTCTACTCGATATAATAATAATAATAATAATTTATTGACACATTATATAAGTATATAAGTGTGCATCATATAAAATGATGATGAGAAGGTTGGCAAATTAAGACATGTTTCAAAACCCGGTCTGTAGTTAGCTTTAGCGAGTTTCGAGATGGTCGAACAGTTTAAACAGGGAAAAGCGCGTTTTTTGTTGGAACTGTTGTGATGTTGTTATCATGTGTTTATTTACAATATTCGGTATTTAGTCTCCTGCAGCGCGTCGTGTTTTCTACGACCAACAAGGAGTGGCGTACTCGCCTGGTTAGTTTTTTTGTGTTACTCGTTTTATTTTGTTTAATTATTTATTTCCTTTGTATTTGCCTAGGCTATATGTAGAAGGATAGGTGTTCGCCTTTGCTATATTGCGTTATTGCCTGCACAGTAATACTAGTATATGTGCCAGAAAAAGAAACGAAGAAAATAGCTTCATGCAGTCTTGTCTGACCACTAAGTTGTTTTATATTCAATTTGCTAAATATTAAACATAAATTTAGGACAGCCCGTTAACTATTCACAGATGCCAGGTTATGTAGCCGAGAGTGGATATGCTAATCAGGTTTGTAATTTTAATTTTATTTACCTGTTTTGCTTTAACCTTGCTGCCAGCTAGGTGTTTCAATCGATTTTTACTTGCTAGCTTTTTAAGCCTATTATTAACTTTTACGATCACGCGCGTTAGTCAACATGACATATGAGAACGACTACGTGCAAATTTAACCTCATTGATTCCTAAACCCCTAAAACGTATTCACTTGGACTAATATTTTCGAAAAAGTCAACTTTCAACTCAGCTATTATATAGTGAAATTATGTTCATATTTCATATTCATCATATTGATAGTGAATAATCACTTTAAACGTGCCTTGACGTAAAGTGTTTTCAAAATCAGAACCCATATTTAGGCAATGATCAGCTCTCCTTACACAACTGCACAGTATTGTGGTTCCTGTCCAGTCAGTAGTTACTCGGGCCCGGGCGCGGAGCAGCAACAATATGCTGCATATTCCGAGATGCAACAACAGCCTTACTATCAGGTTAGCTGCGGTTGCTTCACTTTTTGGACTGTTCTCTGGTGGCCGTATGCACGAACAGCGGGAACCCGGGAACCTCCCCGGGTGGGAGAATTTGCCTCTGTGTGTCTCTGATGCGTGTGATCCCTCTCTTTCTCTCACCTCCCACTGAGACTAGGAGGCTGGGAGATTCCCGGCGCGTTCGTGCATACGGCCATTGGTGGTGTTTGCTGTGCTATCCTTCTAGGAGCGTAACGTTTCGTGAAAAGTTTATGTGAGGTTTGGTGTAAACCTGTTATCTTCTCTCTGTCTTTTATCTTCGAAATTAGGTTGTTTTATTTTTTAGCGTGATGTACTTTTTTTAGTTGCCCGGAGGAGTGCAGCATACTTTTTCTATTATTTGACTTTCATAATTTGTCATTCAGAGATACCCTGTGCAGATGTCCTCCCCGCAGGTCTATGCGGCCCCTGGCCCAACGGGAGGAGTTTATTACTATACGGCCCCGGGACCGGGAGCCTATGTTGATAATAACCAGCAGGTAAGCTAAGCAGTTTCGTTCGTGTAGTCTGTAGTATTATTTTGGCGGTGCGCCGGCGCTATAGTCGTTAGTATAGTATAGGTGGCAGCGTGGACATTGGATATTGGAACTTTGAGCTTTTTATAGGATATTATAAGACCTTCACATGTTGTGACTCTCGCGCATAAATACGATATCTACAATCTATTGAAACATAATTAGTACGGCTCTAATAGTAATAGCGTGTGAGAATGTCTAGATAAAGGGTTACTATTTATTAGAGCTGTACTAACTGCGTTTCAATAGATTGTAGCTATCGTACGTAATCGTGAGTCGCATAGTAATTGAACGTCTTGTTCAGCAGATGTATTACCCCAACCAGCAGCAGTACATACCACAACAGCAGTCTGGACAGATCTACGTTACCCCGGATGGATATGCGTATGGACCACAGGGGTTGGCTTTTTATTACATTACGTTTACGCTTCCTTTTCATGTTTCATAGTTTTATTTTACGTTGTGTATTTTCCTTTTTTTTATTAGGAAATAAGGCACTAGGCAGTTTATATTATTTCTTCGTCACTCGACTCTCGACTCTGTAGTGTTTTAGATTTAAGGAAATTGTTGTGTGCAGGGTTTTCCTTGGATGCTATTCATTTTCTAAATATTTACCTCGCAGGGCAGGTATACTTCATGTTTCAGTGAACCAATTGATCCGAGCGTCTTGATGCAGTTGCAGCAACAGTACGCCGCTGCAGCGCAACAGCTACAACAACAACAGCAGATTGAAGCGATGCAAGCTGAGCAGAACTACAGCCAACAGGTTGGTTAGTTCATCAGGAGGGAGGGAGACTGCTTAAGACTGGAAGGCAATAATCGATTTTTTTGGTCTTTTACTTCTGCGATTTGTTTCTGCGCCGTCGCTGGACTGGATTAACTTTTATAACGTTTTTAATGAGTGAAAATAGAGAACTGGAGGTTGTTTGTGTGGTAGTTTATGTCATACCATAAGCATAGTCTTGAATTTGAATTGGTTTGAATGTAGTGTTTATATTATTGTGGGGACATTTTAACATGTCACTCGCCACTGTTAGACGGCCAGGTTCCGAATGCTCCCCTTGCATACGCAAATTACAAAACCACGTTTCATACCCCTTTAATAAAGGTGTTTTAGCAAGTTCCGAGCACTCCTCCCGCGCCAGCACCAGTCTCCGAGCAGACCTGTGTCAATAACCGTCCCCATCCATCGTTGTCTCGCGACGCTGGTTACAGTAGTATGACCCAATCGATAAAGGAAAGCGATTCGATCGATAGACCCGAACCTACGTCTACGGTATAGGTTAACGTTATCGATTTTTGGAGCAGAGAGCGCACGAAAGGAGATAGAGGAGAGAGAAGCAAGTTGGTTGCAGATTTTTGGGCAGTTTGTAGTCTGTAGTTTGTATCTTATTCTAGTGAGCGAGGGTTTTTTCCTTTGAAAGTTTATGTATGTGCATAGTTTGTGTAAAATATTATATGCTTTGGCTTATTTACTTTGAGTTTTCAGTATGCTTGATTGTTTCAGTTATAAGCGCTTTTTTGTTGCCTAATGTTGAAAGTGTACCCGAAATGTCAAAAAGAGTTTTATGTTACCGAAAACAGGGCACTTTTTACACGATAAATTTTTGTATTGGAGCCTATATTAGGATTTTTGAAGAGCCTGTTTTATTCTATTATTTAGTTCTTTGCTTATTTTCCCTTTTCATTGCTTGTACATCATCTCGGCCCTTTTTTTGTTGCTTCCTGTATAGTGTTTGTATTTAGTGCTCTGTACAGTTTCGTTCTTAGCTTGCTTGTGTAGACTACGGTAGAATAAATACCCAGTGATATAGTCATGGTTCGAGTACAGTATAATCTTAGTCCCTAGCATATTCAACCGGTGATTGTGTTTTTTCTTTCCTTTGATTGTTGATTACTTTAGTATTTTCTGGTAATTATAAATTGCTTAATTAATTGCTTCTGGTCGCACTGCTTGAAAAGCGCTCAATTTTTAACCGCATGTAACGTTTAGCTGCTTTGTTCTGTCATTTTTCCTAGATTTTCTCGATTGTACAGATTTTTTTAACTCGCCGAATGTCATGTAATATTATCCCCTTTTTCCTTTTTTTGTTCTTTTTCATTATCCATATAATAACCAAAACCAAGTTTGGCGTGTATAACAACTTATCAACTAATAACTAGACTAGATTCAGTTTCTAACTTCAGTTTTGCAATTTTTACATTTTACTTATTACCCAATAATTGTGACACTTGTGAGCTTTTCATGGTAGGGTTTAGTGCTTATATTAGTGTATCGGATAGTGCTAAAGGTTTTTTTTTTGTATTGAGAGCTGAGTGACTTTTCTTCGTTTCTTTGTTACCATTACGCCAAACACTTTTTTGCCCCCTTTCCTTGTTTGTCTCAAATTTGCAGTTTTTTGAATTTGTATATTTTGATTCAACTCTTGTTTGTGTCTTTTTTCTCCGCCCGCTTAGAATTTTCCCTGCTTAGAAACCACAATGAGATCTATTCTAAATTGATGTGCCATGCAACTTTATCCGGTTTACACACACACAAAGATTATCTTTCTTTCTTTAGTTTTATTATGTTTAGTTTTTGACCAGCCCTACTTACCATTACTTACCATCTAGCCTCGGCCTATTTTCTGTATTTTACTCTAGCTCAACCTTTTGATTTTACCCGCCTAGTTTTAGTTATAGCATAACATAGTATATTATAATATAAATATAGATTGTATTGTTCTTTCTTCCCTATTATTTTACTTTTGTGGGTTCTGGGTTGTAAGCAAGATAGTCGTGTGAGGAAAACAGTAGCGCAGTTTATTGGTTTATCCCTCCATTTTGTTGCCCTGTCCTCTTATCTTTTTTTTTGCGTGAATGGTATATTGATGCCTTTCGTGTTTCTGTTTGCTTTTCTTTTTCTCTATTTCGCTTGTAAGTTTGCTTATTGTTCTCTTATTGTTGCTCGTCGATACTAGGTAGTTCCCCAAATATTTATTCAAAATTGAGCGCGATTAGTTAGCGAATTGCATTAGTTTGCGCCAAGTGAGCGCCATCCGCTATAAAGTGGCCCTGCGGAAAATCTTTTATTCAGAAAATGTTTGTGGGCTACATTGATTCTTTATTCTTATTGCTTGTTATTTAAACCCCGCTCATTGTAACTCTTCCCTACTTATGCGCTAGACTTTTTTTGTTATTGATTGAGATTCTGTTTCTTGAAATCCAGTGAGTAGGAAGGTTCGTTTCCAAGGAGCTGTAGATTTTTTACCGCTTACTGGTGTCAAGGGGTGTGAAATGTCAAGACTAGTGGTGTCAAGGGGTGTAGTGTGGTGTCAGGCTCGAATGGACCTTGCTATTGATTGGGTTTCAATGTGTTCATTGGTTTATTATTATCTACGCCATTATCGATTTGTTCAAGCTTTCGTGAGTTTGCCGGCAGCTTTTCCTGCTGCTATTTTTTTCTGATCGTTCTTTGGGTTTATCAGGCGTAGGACTGTGAGGTAATGTTGCTCTTGCTTCGCTATTGCTGCGCCGCAGCATGTTTCGTGTATTTTGCTGTCCCGCAGCGTTTATTGCATGTAGATTGCTGCGCCGCAGCATTTTCAGTGTTTCTTATTACGTTTAGGGTTTGTCTATTGTTTTGTGGCTTTCTTATTTTACGGTGATTGTATAGTAGTTCATTACCCGGTTACTATTATTTCAGCTTTTTATTGTGTACCCTATAAGCTAGACACTTGAGTTATTATTCATCGTTGTTAACTTTGGAATTTGCTTTTTTTATGGTTGTAAAATTAGAGATTTTGGACTATTTTCGCCATATATAATAACCTTCTTGGATGTGCAGTTGTTGCTTTTCTTCTACTTTTTTATTACAATTATTAGTAGAATCCTGGGCTTACATTAGTGGGCCTTAGGCCTTTGGGTTTTCATCATTGGTGGGCCTTAAGCCATTGGCCTTGGGCCTTAGGCCCTTGAATGTGACTTGTTGCTGATAATTGTACTAGTTTTAGTTACATTTTGCTTGTAAATGCAATTATCATGTTTATATCATTGGGCAGGATTTGCGCGTTATCAGACAATAACGACACTACTACCGCGCACAAATCCTGGTTAAGACATAATTTTCTGAAACTTTTTCACCAGCCTGTTGTTAATTTTATCCTTTTTACGCAAGATGCTAACTAATAAATGTTTTTCTTTTATTTGGGTTCTTGTTCGTGATTGTTTTTTATTGAAAGAGTTCGAGTGCTCGGGACGTTGTATCTTTTATACTTATATCATGAATTTCTCTTACAATTAGAGTAATTACATTACGGGTGGAAGGTGGTGAGGTTGTGGTTTATTGGTTTGTATAGTTTGTAACTAATTATATGCTGGTAGAGACGGATTGAGCTATGCTTGTAACTTGTAACTGCGCTTACCAGACTTTGACTAACGTAATGTAACGAATCATATTTGCGCTTGTGATAAGCAGCATGTATACTCAAAAATAGGAATTCGTTTGAAAATTTGAAAAATCTGTTCCCGGTGTAATAACAACCTAGTTTTTATGCGGTCTTGTAACAATTTTGGCATCGCGAACATCAATATCAATTTCCTTTGATTTTATTGCATCATATTATTTGGCAGGATGGCATCAAAGGCACTACAGTACGCCAAGCAGTATGTGAATAGAAACCCCCGTAACTTGGAGATGCTGGGATTGCAGCCGAAGCCGCGCGGTTATCAATTTGAGCAGGACGCCAAGATGAAACAGTTCATTTATAAGTAAGTTTATTTAAAGGGAAACACCGGCCGGTTTTTGAAACGCATTGTGTAGACCAGCATTCTTATGCAGCGTTTGCCATCAGATTGGCCATCGGGAAGCTTAAATTTGAAATGATGTCTTTCCCTACACTACATTACCTCCTAAACCGTTTCAGCAGATTTCTTTGTTGTTGTAAAGGCAGGTTATCGATTTTTTTAACTTTAGAATCGAGCTTGTCGAGGGAAAATCGCATCAGGAGGCCCGGGTCACGCATTTCAGGTAAGTAGAAACTTTGAAGTTAAAAGAACCGTCTCCATCTAAGCATGGTATTTATGCCTGCGTTTACTTTTTCCAAATCCAAGGTAATGGTAAGGCACATACTACAGTATGCCTAGTTTTTCAGAGAAATGTTTCTTTGTGATTATTTTAGCCATGTACTTTTCTTTATGGATATAGCGAAATAAAAATTCTGTTGTCGGTTTTGCAAAGTTACGGGAATGGGAATCGACGGAAAGAAAAAAAAAAACGATTTGTTCTTATTCGTGATTTGTTCCCAATTTCTTGTGAGTACTGATTAACTCCCTCTATTTTGGTCATATTTCCCATTCTTGTTTTTGCTATATTCCTAATTATACTATAGTAATTATCCTAATTATCAGGCTGACATTAATTATCCTAATTTCCATTTTCTTGTAGAGACGGCGTTGTGTTGACGGCTAGCACACGGGAAAAGGCGATATCAAACCAGTTGTACAGGTATGATTGTAACATTTTTAATAGGTATTTTGGTATTTCACATTTATGACCCGGGAATCGATCGAATTTTTGACGTTTTTACCTAGAATTTTTAGTTAGATTAAGACGTGAGTAGGTCATGTTTCAAGGCCCTTTTGTAGGGTCAATTAAGTTTTGCTAACTCAGTGTTGTTGCTCTTCTCCATCCAAACTTGGCTTTAAGACAGAACCCGATTTCACTAGTGTTTGCGTGCGAAGGATATGATCAAACTTGTCGAAGTCTGCGTTTTTGGTGCTATTTGTTGACCCGTGTAAATGTTACTGCGAGGCCGAACTCTGTATTGATAGATAAATATATCATAATTATTGTCTTAATAATAACAGAATAATAATGAGTAAAATTCGGAAACAGGCATACGTACGTAATACGTAGTTTATTTTCTTTATGATTATAAATCTAATTAACTGTTATTAACCGCACTATGAATACTTATTGATTTCAGCAACATGGACACTTGTGCGGCACTGAACCTGGGACGTGTTTTGGCGGTAAGGGCACTTCAGTCTGGTATCCACTTTGCTATGCCCGGTGCCACACCAGAAGCTATGGAGAGGAGCAAACATGTGAGTTTTGAAGTTTTATTGGTTTACTTACATCTTATTGAACATGTGTACTATATAGATATACCGTTCAACGTTCAACTATGACCACAAGGAAGGATAATTTGATTTGGTGATACTTTAGTCCGGAGCTGTTTTTTTTACCAAAAATATGCAACGAGGAAATCGTTTCCGTTTGTGGGAACGCTGTTTGTTGATTAGTTAATTCGGTAAATCAGAACGTAAACTTCATTCGCGAACTAGCTCCTGGTTGGCATAATCCATATATGCAGTGTAGTCAGGCTAGTGCAAGTTTATTTTAATATTTGATGTCAGTCAGTGTTATCGCGTATGCGAAACATCCCCGAGTTGGCCCATATAGTGAACGATGCTCGTGAGTTTAACCGTAGCACATTCCAGTGATAAAGATTATGTTTCAAGCACTGGGCTAAACATGTTTTAGTTTTCGTCTACCTATCTGCGCTTTTGTTGATGTGGTTATGTTTTAGCAATCGGCCTTCTTCAAGGCGCTCACCGATTCGGGGTTGATTCTGTCGGAACCAGACGCACCAGAACAGAGTTATGAGGTGGACAAGAAGATGACCTGGGAGAGATTCCCCGTTAAGTACACCAGGGAAACTAAGATGGATGAATTGTAAGGGGTACTGTAGTTTAAAGATTTTTTCATTCTTGGATCTTGTAGTCTGTAGTTTCTGGTTTGATACGGTTACTGTAGGCTCGAGATTGGTTTTTCTAGAGTAGTTAGTTATTGGAGTTTTAATATGGTGGTATTAGTAGTCCCACAACTGATTATCCTTATTTCATTATGTGCTTACAATTAGTTTATTGAATTGAACGTATAGGGTGCTTTCTGACATTAGGTGTATTGTTTGAGTTATCGTATGGTAACGAGGCATCGAAGCTTTGTTTCACAACGCTACCAAAAATTCGTAGTGTGTTTGTTGGCTAGTTATAGGTCGCGTTAGCGGTTTGGTTGAAAATTGTTATACGTAGGTTATACATAATTGGTTTTCAGTAACGTTGAGGATTAGTCGTTATCATTACTATCATCTATCGTCATACTTTACCTTCTCTCTCGTATCGTTAGTAGACATAAATAGTTAGGATACGTTTCATTTGTCTCCGCATACTATCCAACAATTTGTTTTCTGCAACCATTGTTGCTGAATCTTTTTTTTGGGTTTGTTAATTCTAATTATTGTCTATTGTACATATTTTGTTGAATAAATATGTTTTGTTCTGGGTTTTTGGTGTCGTGCGTTCGAAGTGTTTAAGGTGTTTCCGTAAAGTAAGCTTTCAGAATTCAATTCAATAATTAGGGTAAAGCGGTAGAAGTAAACTTTCCTATATAATATGTGAGGTTACGTTCCCTTCTAGTTTAGAAATTTGCGTTAAGTAGTTCGTAGGGCTGCGGTTGTATCCAGTATATCAAAACCATGTGCCCGCTTTAATGGTGAAACTAATAGTTATGAATAAGGGTGAAAGTGGTCAAAACATAGTGCACTCTCTTTGTTCTACCCTACGTTTCTTTGACATTGTAAGCATAGTGATGTGATTAAAAGTGACAAAAAGCAGCAGCGCGCGACCTTTGGCGTGTGGCTAGCGCGTAGCGCTCTCGAAGCATTGAACGGTCTGAGCGCGAAGGGTTTACCTGAACCTCATTGATATATCAGCTGAATGGTTCGAGGTCTTACTTTGAAACTAAACTCTTGTTATTTAGAGCCTAGAGCACTTGGAATTATGCATTCTAACATTTTCGTAGCAGCAGATGATTGCAGGTGTTGTCCGGCCTTTTTTTATTACAAATATTTTCGTTCTATTTATTGTGCACAACAATTTCAGAAGTTAAAAAGTGTCACTCCCTAAAGTTCACTGCTGGCAAAGTGGTCTTGTGCATATGTTGAGCGGCTGAAACATTTGGCTTTTCAAGAAAACTTTTTGCAAAATCATTGGAAAATGAGGCGGTTTACAGTTACAGTATTCTTGGTCGTAACTTTACAGGTAAGAGTTGATTTTATGGTGATCATATTTGTTTTTGAAATGTTTGTTTAGTCCCATCGGGCATAAGGTATTTTAGTGGGACGTGAGGCGCCTAGCTAACGCGATATAAATTTAAAATAAAGACAATTTTATCTGTGTTTTTATGTTTTACTCCGGAGGTCGTAAATGTAAATGCTCGAAGATCTAACTTGGATATAAATTTATATCAAACTTTATTGACAGATCATGTTATGCGACACATCGACAAACACTAGCAGTTATTTCAATGGAAGGTGATAATTTCGCACATAATTATTAATTTAATTATTGTTAATGAAATTACATCAAATTCGTTCGTGAGAAGTGAAAATACCGTAAGCTGTAATATTTCCAAGTAATATTTTTGTCCAATAGAAAATCTAGATGTGCAGCCCATAGTGATCAACCCCCACCTCATACCATCTTATTAAATAAAGAGTAAATGTAGCGTAATTTGCATACCGCTGTGCGTTACGGAAATGCAAATTTTCATGTTCGGGTATAAAAAGAGTGCCGCACCTCAATATCGAAGTATGCATATGAAATTGTTTCCTATTATGTGAATTTCTTATGATACGTTTGTAGCACTCACGTTACGGAAGTAGAATTTGAATAAATTGTTCCGCTTAAAGAGTGCCGCAGACCAAATTAGAATACTCTCATGTAAAAGAACGATGAATGTCTTCATTCGTAAAGATTTTCCTCTACGTTACAAACGTTTCATAAGTATGGAAAGACGCCTCACTCAGGCGGAGGAGCCGGCTGGTATTTAATATTTACATCTACAGATGGAAACGACAAGTTTTACGTGAATACGAGAAAGATATTTCAAAATTCTTCCCTCAAAATACGTATATTTATTACATGGAACCCAATTTTAAAGGTGAGATTTATAATTTAAAAGTAAAGTCTTTATTGCAGTTTTATACACACAAAACAACTTGATACGTGTAGTTTAATTATGTGCTCAAATTTTTTGTGTGTTCGTTGGTGTTTGGAGGCGGAGAGAGCAGCCGCACTGTGTGTTAGTGGGGAGACGCAGCGTGTCTCTTTCGCAGGCGGTCGATACGTCGCATGTTGTCTATAAGAGAGGGCTCCCAACAACAATGTCGGTTTTAACCCAGTATCTCAAGGTACGACTTGGGCTCCGACCATTGCAGTTTTGTGATGCGTCGAAAACCAAAATTTTTGGATTAGGGCCTCCGGGGTATCCGGGGGCTCACCAGTGAAAGAAGGAGCGTAAGTTAGAAGCGTTCGTGTGGTGTTTTATTTTAGCTTGTTTGGAAACCTACGACAGGACTCTTTTAAAAATAATTCATGTTTAAAATAATTCATGTTTAAACATGTTACATCGATTTTTTAGACAAACAACGCTTGCTAACATATTTAGTGCAATATTTTCAAAGCACACTGAATTTGTTGCGCGCTCCAGTTGTCGGAGAATTTTTAGTCATTCGTTCTATTAGATTGCTTTTAATTGATTTGATTGGAAAATACTCAAAAAACGTTTCTTTAGCGCATGTTTATCTCATTGTATTTGAGACCATATGCCGGTTCTAAATTGCTCTAGGCAAACTCCGAGATAATTCACACTGGCATTAGCGACGTGTGACTCGTTTTAGGAAATAGTAAGCGATCTGATGAGACCTCGAAGGGTTGTACAAACTGACGTTACATGCGCCGCTAATCTAGCACATAAACCATTACCCAACGGTAAAGTTGGTTCTAACCCAGTATCCAAAGGTACGCTTTGGGCTCCGACCGTTACAGTTTTGTGATGCGTCGAAAACCAAAATTTTTGGCATTAGGGCCTCCGGGGTATCCGGGGGCTCACCATATGGAATAGGGTGAACCAGCCACTCTTTTTTGAAAGCAGTTGAAAAGTGGATTGTAAACGGAACAAACGGCGCCGTAATCGTGTCGTCTCGCAGTTCTATGCGCAGAACGGTCCAATCCACGTGTATGCCCTGGGGGCGCACTATTTTATTGGCGCAACCGTGGCGCACTGTAGCTCACTTCCGGCACATTTACAGGCAAATATATATTTCAGTATCTCCATACGTCGATAAATTGCACGAATTGATTCGTTTCTTCGAGCTGCATACATGTATCAGGTTCCGGGAATCAGCTGTCAATGATGAAAAGAAGTAAGTTGCAGCCAAGTTTCCTTATTTCCTTCTAAATGATGGACCACGGGGGGATTGCACCAACACATCCTTGCTTTTCATCGTACTGATTTAAATGAATCGATACGTAGGTGCTTAGGCCAAACAGAAGTTCTGACGGATCTAAAAGTGGGGGATCAAAGAAGATAACCCCCTTTCTTTGAATAATTGCACCCTTATTTTAAGGATTTCCGGTAAAGTTGGTCTAAACTTGGGCGACGGAGGATGCTACGCGGAAGGCAGAGATTTGTTCATTGGGCACGACTGCAGACAGGTATCGCTTCATAATAAAAGGGGGGTCATCATTGTTTTCCCTCGGGGGCACTTTCAAAGTTGTAGCCGGCCAGAGTCGAACTCGGGTTGCGCGCGTTGGAGACGAATTCGCTGTCCATTCGGCCACCCTGTATATATCAATCTTTCCTTCAGCTCAACATCCTGGTGCACGAGTTCATGCATGTTTTGGGTTTTCCGCACACGCATCAACGCAAGGACCGCGATGATTTTGTGCGAGTCATTCGCACGGAGGGTGTTGTGAGTTGTACTATATCATAATTTTTTTAAACGACATTATTAACCCCAATTGGAAAGCCCTCTCCTTCTTACAATTAGCATGATATCATGGTATGTAACTCGCAGGACATTTCATAATTTTTTAGGGACATTGTACGTTAATGCGAAATACCTGCAAGTTTTTGAAACGTATCGTGGACACCTGCTTTTTTATACAGTTTATGCAAATGAACAAAAATTTAAATTCGTGCAACTTTGCATAAATACGTAAGAATTCAACTGTCCGCGATGCGTTTCAAAAACCGGCCGGTATTTTGCTTTAAAGCGAAATGCTAGCCTCTCTGGAAAATTTGCATATGATAAGCAAATCCTATGTATCCTATGCTAATTTTGTACGATTGCCGTGGACGATCGCACAAAATTAGCATAGGACACACATGATTTGCTTATCATATGCAAATTTTCCAAAGGGGCTAGCATTTCGCTTTAATCTCGATCCTCAATGTAATTGTTTGCAGTTTGTTGCATGTTGCCTGTAAATACAGAAATTCCGCTTTTCAGTACTTCACAGACGGCTACGGTATCAAGGACACATTTGTCGATTTGGCACCTTTTGATTACGGTAGCGTGATGGCATATAGGGATAACGAACCAGCGTGAGTATTCTTGTCTCTACAATATAACGTGTTAACTGTGCCCACGGCTTTATGGTGTACGACGATCAAAATCAGACGTTCCAAGCTGTCGCGTGTAGCCTACTTATCGCACAGGTGCCGCCACCTGTGCGCGAGCTATTCACCAGATTCTTGCCAAAACAAGGCGCAATAGTTTCCATACTTTAACTTGCGTATCTTGTTTGTTCGTTGGATATTTCAGTACTTACCTACAGACATAGAAACCCTTTCTTAGATGCTACACGTTGACCGTTACGAAGGGCAGCACAGTGGAGCAGCAGAAAAGTTGCATGGATATTCAAGTTATTGACAGGAGGTTGGCGGTGATTCAACTTTGTATTCGTAGTTTTCCCATATGTTACCAAATGTAGTGCTTAGATTTATTACGAAGCCCAGGGCAGTATGCATCTACATACTCCGGAAAGTATGCAGACCCGCCGAGCGATGTAGTAGTTTTATTTCTATCGTGAATCGTTGCGTTGATTTACACTGGCCGTTGAACCAACTGCTGCACAAAAGGCAGGCTTGACAGGCAAGCTATGCTTGTATTATTGTCACTTTTTGGCGATCTATTCGAAATGTTTACAGGTACCATGAGGCTATGGACCGCGATACCGTAGTCCAATTCTACGATATTTTCGCTCTGAATCAGTTCTATTGTAAAGGTTGGCAGGTTCTATCCGCTCTTATCCTAACCTCTTTGAGATAAACCATAGGCCATCACACCTTTGACAGGTTACGTAAGCCACCTGGTCAAACCTTTCAGCTTACGAGTTAGATGCGTAGGTACCGCTAAATCGGCAAGTAAAATAACGGGGTGCACTTTTGTTGTGTACTTTTGTTAACCTTTCAAGGTAATATCATTAAAATAGTGGTGGTCTAATGGCTAGCGCGTTCACCTCTAACGCACTCGACAATCGACGGTTTCGAGTCAAGCCCGTGACAACCTTGAAACCACCACCCGGCGAGAGAATCATAGGCGACCCTCCTGGCCCTATACCGAAGACGTCGCTCAATTTGTAATCTGGAACTAGTCGCCTAACTCTCAGGGCCTCTACGTTCAAGTCATAAACTTTGAACACTCTATTGAACTACCCTTGATTTATCCTTTCTCTGGAGGCAATTTGATCTAAGCTATATAGATCTAAAACAAACTAACGTGTCATGGTCGTGCATATATATATGGTCGCTTAAGCCTAACCCTAAGGCTAAGTACTTGAAGTTCTCGCGTTGAGAAACATTATCCATAATGAGAAGGCGAGGTCTTGAAGTGTAAAGCGATTTATTTATTTATTTATTTAAATAATAAAATCTTCAGGCTCCTGTTCCGGATCCGCAAATCTCACCAAGTGTTCGAATGGTGGATATCCGCATCCGAATAATTGCTCAAAATGTATTTGTCCACGGGGATTTGCTGGGAAAACGTGCACGGAACACGTACGCTCATTTCATTAAAGCGAAATACCGGCCGATTTTTGAAACACTTCGAGTAGTCCAGCCTTCTTATGCAGCTTATGCAAATGACATGAATTAGAATAAGAAATCGAGCTAAATTCGAGCAAATTAACATAAATACCTAGGAATTCACTTATCCACGATGCGTTTCAAAAACCGGCCGGTATTTCGCTTTAATACTTTTATTATTACACTCAAGTTTGTCCGGTTGCTCGTAATAAAAGCCATATATAATATAGAATGCTTTATTTAATAACAAATAATTAATAATTACAACGATAAGTCAAAACCAGGGTAATAAATTAAGAAAGGTTTCTCTCTTCATGGGGGACGTCCGTCGTAAATAAAGTACAGTAGGCACGTGCCGAGACTTAGGACTCCCGAGGTTTTAGAATATTAATAAATTAAGGCTATTATATGTAGAAACTCAGAGCACTAGTTCTGGCATTGTAGTCACGTTTCAACGGGAGATTATAGCTTACAGACATGGGAGCAGAAGCAGGTGAAGTGGTAATGTACATATATAAAAAATATATTTTATTTTTTGTAGCACTGTTAAATAATCCATTATCTATTACAGCCTGGTGGTTGCGGCAAAATCCTGACAGCTACTTCTGATTTCCAACGTTATTCAATATCTATTCTGACGCATGCACAAGATAAGGCCGAGTGCTTTCTGTGGATTCAGGTTTTTGCTTGAATACTGTATTTTATGTTTACAATAACTTGTGCGCATATATCTCCTTACCTCAACTCGTGTGGTTTTTTTTAAATATACGCACAAATCAGGACACAAAACCTAAACTATGCTAGCGCTACGCAATAACAAAGGGCACGATCTAATGTAGTAAAGCAACAAAAAAAACGTGTTTTAGAAATGAAACATCTACAAAAGGACACGTACTACCATAAAAAGGTCCCGTCACATAGTCACTAGGGAATAGAGCTGATTGTTCAAAGGGGCAGAAATTATTCCTACTTCTTATTTTATCTCTTACCTCTTACCTCTTTATCAGGCACCCGAGGGGAAACGCATTGAATACGAATTGGAAAACTTTATCCTTTGGGACGAGGGCTTTGGCCGGCCGAAGATGCGAGTTTTTGGACATGATGACGTCAGACAGTCCCCTTTCTTGTTTGGGTGAGTTGTTTGTTATTTTCTCATAAGCAGCGCACAACATGTGCGCGAAGTCAGCTCGTGGTCCAATTGTGTGCAGTGAAGGCGCCGCTCGTGTGTCATTCATCCCAGGGAAGGCACTAAGCACTAATTTGGCACCGACGCTTGGTGATACATTTCGAGTCGTTTACTATAAATAAAAGCAATGCCATGACCAAATAGTCGAGACGAGAATAATGATTTGCCTGTCGGTTACTTTCACCTAGTTTGATTCAACCAGCTTACCAAACGCGGTTTATGATGGCTTTGTGCACGCTCCTTCACGAAATTCTTAGTTTCTGTTTCGGATTCGTTTTCCGTTAGTTTCGCTAAGTTTGGTCTCTTTTAGTGATGTTCTCCCACGTGACGTGTATAACTTGATTCGTCACGGTGTTACAAATCAGAATCCTTTTCGAATAATGACAATACAGGAATGTTGCTACCAGGCGACGGTACGGTACCGCTACGGTAAGAGTTTTGCGAAGTTTCACTGTGTTATACATATGAGAACTAAACGCGACGTAACCAGTACGGTACCTATTGCTAATGTAAGGGATTTAATGATACGATGTTCAGTATGTGAATTATTTTTTGTGAAATTTAAGAATAATGTCCGTCAAGTTAAACTACTCGAAGTCTACACCTATACCTATACTAGATTCTTTCAGTATAAACTATCGACTCTGTGAGAAATTATCGACTCTGTGAGACAATAAACTTATTATTAAACCCGCCTTGTGGGCCGCCGCAGTTTCCGGCAGCTTATTGATATCGTTTCTTCCCGTAGGTTTCACTTCAAAGTCGGAATTTCACCATGGACCATTCGAGAAAAACTTACTTTCCGAAGCCACATTTGTACTACATTTTATTACCTATTTGATGTAACACAGTTACGGTAGTTGTGTAGTACAAGTACAGTAGTTATGTAGTACAGATACAGTAACTCTACACATTATTTTTTCGAACATGGTGGTTACGGTACATTTGTACATTTGTAGCGCCCGCGTATAGTCTCGTACCAAGAGCTATAGGAGCTAATTTCTTCCCATTTTTCTTTTACCCAAGTATTTTATTGCAGTATTTGTATTGTTAAAAATCACATTGCTAATGAACTAAATACGTTTATTAATCCAATTTATAACTGCATATTAGTTGAGAGCAAAATGTATTACGTGCAGATGACAGAATAAGTTCAAAGATAAACACGGTTGATATATAATTATTAGTTATATAATTACACTTTATACTATACGAATACTTATTGAGCCAACAATTTTTCAAAAAAATTCAAACCAATTACAACTTTGCAAACAAAATTAGATTAGTAAACGTGTAACTGTTGAGAATAAGAATACTGTCAATTGTTGAAAAATATCCACCATAAAGGAAAGATTGTATGCAGGAATGTGGCGTAGTAGTATAAACAACTGTGCGTTCCCTTCCAAGTATAGAAAAAACTGTATTTTCCCTGCGTTGAATATTTGACATGATAAATTAATACATGGGTCTCGCGAAGTCGAAAATACGGTAAATTTGTCCGGATACTTGGAAACCCCATATTTGTAAGCCGAACAAACAGTGTACGTATAATCCTCTGCTCGAATTATCCATGCGATATTTGTATAAGTACAGTGGTCCATTTTTTTAAAGATAGTACTAGTGAAGAAACTTTGATATCTAGCCTCAACAATTTTTTGTTAATAAAGACAGTCCAAATTATACTTTCACACACGACATGCCTGATATTGTTCAAGTTTCAATTCATTACATTTGTTTGATTTATTTATATTCTTTTGAGTTTATGCGGCTTCACAAATATGCGTAATACGTGATTGATGATTAGCCAATTTTACAAGCACGACGCTTGAAATACATATAGATAATTCGAGACGTTGACAAAAATGTATATCCACATAGTTGGCATAGTATAGTAAGCAAATGAGCCCAATCGCTATCTTCGGCAATCTACGGCGCGCTTGTGGCACATTTCTCAGTCAGACCAATAAGTGCTTCGCAGATGCGCCAATTTGAATTGCGCACTTTGTTCGCGCAGCTTGGCCATTGCGCATAATTTGTACTTCGTGGTTCGTAGTTTGTACTTCACTCTGGTTTCTTGAAGTTTGTAGTTTGCTCTTCACTCCGCCGATTTCGGCTCAAGCGTACGTGGATGGAGCGATGAGTGGTCGGCTACCGTAGTTGTACTTATCGCAATGACAGCATTCAATCTGAATTTGAATATTTTACAAAGAGGGAATTCTCAAAAATGTCACTCGCCCGCGCAAGTCTACGTAGACGTCGGATTCACTGCAAAATGCAACTTTTTATATCCAGTGGTATAACAGCCGGTTTTTGAAACGTATGTTGAACACGGTATACGCATACTGTGTATACTCCATGTAGTGTCTGCATGTAAGCAAGTGCACTATACTGCACGATTTTTATTCTAATTATTTTTATTTGCGTCCATCACATGGGTCAACAGTTTACCGTTCGTTCTGCCACTTTAAAGTTTTCTCATTGCTAATGATGACTCGCCGGAATTGAGACTACAATGTTCTCCTCGACGATGGGGCGCTTTGCCACTGCGCTACTCCAGCTACGTGCTCATACCTCATTTTCCTCAGCACTGCGTGTCGGTAGTCTCTGATGAAGTATATAACGCAGACCGGGTCTAGCACAGGATAGAAGGATACGGTAACTATTGTCCACTGCATATTCAAATCCCAGCCGAAAAAGGCGACAAAATGACAGTAGCCGCATGGAATGTGCTCCAATACGACCGGAATCAGGGTCTAAATTAAAGAACGCTATAAGTGTATAAGTTACCTAACATTATAAATTACAGGCTACATACTACAGGCCTAAGAACTACATCACACATGCAGTTACTGACTAAATGTTATGGATAGCAACTAGTAGGACATATGTGTCACTCGTGTAAAGCCCGTTAAAGCATAAGGGATTTTACAGTAGTTAAGGTTATGATCGTAAAGGTTTATAACCTTAACTACTGTGAAATCCCTTAGGCCTCGACGGGCTTTACACTAGTTTCTATCCATAACGTATAGTCAGTAACAGCTCACATGTGTTCCTAATAATGTCTGAATCTGACAATTTTCTGGCTCGGCGTCCACGACTACATTTACTTCATTACCGGCCGGTGTTTGAAACACATCTCAAGTACTTGCATTCCTATGCATTTATGCATCTGGGATCTAATTGGGGTCTAGTTTTTATTCTAATTTTTGCTCGTTTACATATGCTGCATAAGAAGGCAGGTTTACGCAATGCGTTTCAAAAACCGGCCGGTATTTCGCTTTAAATAAACCATTATAACTACAGGCATAAGTTATCAATTCTGACCTGTACTAGAAGGGCGCGGAACAATTCCACTTGCATTCTCCTCGTCTTTGCGCTCATGACCGAATTGTTGAGCGCTTTGAAGATTTTCAACGAGCACCACATCTAATTAGCACATAATTAGTAGATAATGATAATTAATGTAGCAGGTCGTCATGAGAATAACAGTGATTGTTAGCTCTGTAGCTTCGCGCATTCGCGAACAGAGCAATGTGACAAGGGGTGTCCCAATGTGTCAAGGGGTGTTCCCCCATGTGCCAAGTGTTGTCCCCCATGTGTCATGGGGTGTCCCCCATGTGTCAAGTGGTGTCCCATATTGGGGCGGACGCGCGAAACGGTGTATACAATTAACATTTTATAGGGTACTTGTTTTCGAGGTATTACCACAATAATACAATTATTTCTTACCATAATTGACATTTTGATAGATAATAATGTGACGACCGACCCAGCTAGGCCTATAGTATACAAGTTGTAAACTTCCTTGCCAGTTGTTGAGTTTTGCTGCAAATATTCGGTCAACTAATACAGTGGCGCCGCACAGATCTCGCACAAATTACCAACAATGGAGAGAGCGCGCCCCTCACCCCTCACCTCACGCCTTACGATTTGATACGCCGCGAGCCTACCATATGCCGCGCGCCTACCATACGCCGCGAGCTGGAACAGGCCCACTGATCTTCATTCGCTTAACCATTATTATGAAGAGAACGAATGCTAATGGACCGTAAAAACGCAACCTTTCTAACTACGGTATCTGGTCGGGAAATTTCTCGGCGAGTTTTAAGTGCAAAGAAATGCGGTTTTCGCAGTAATAATTCTGAAATTCCGGACTTCCTATACAAATAAATTAAAGAAAACTTTTTTCTCGTGGGCCTGACGCTTGAAACACATAAGTTCATTCAGGTCATTGTCAGGAATATATTTAAAAATAAAAACTTACAACAAAAATTTGTCCAATCGTCGCAATGTTATCCACGTCAACGTTATATTTATGGTAGAAATCGGCACGGAAGTAGCTCTGAATCATTATTTCTTGCTAAAGCGAAATACCGGCCGGTTTTTGAAACGCATTGCGTACACCTGCTTTCTTGTGCAGCATATGCAAATAAGCAAAATTAGAACACAAACTAGACCCCAATCAGACCCTCCCCATTAGACCCCGCAAAACTCATATGTAGTATGCAAGTGAATATAATTAGAATGAAAATAGAGCATATCTCGACGTGCACTACACGAGAATTCTGGGTCCAACGTATGTGTCAAAAACAGGATGTTAAGCTGCTTTAATAAATTGGTAAGGCTGAAATTAGCATACCCTGTGTTCGTTGACATAAACACCGGCCAGGTGAAATATAGCCGTCCACGCACTAGCATTCAAAAGAAAGACAAAAAGGGAAGCCGGGATTGCGATACTTTTGTGATCCAGCAGAAGGTTGAGGAGCATCGGTCTGAATAGAATTTTTAGTCTTTTAGGCAAAGTACTTTCTAGTGTTATCGTGGAGCGCATCGAGCCCATTGAACGAAAATGTTGGGCGGCGAAAGTTTTGCCGAGAGTGGTAATATTTGAAAGAGCTGAATACACTTTCTTTAATAGTAGGAAATTTTAGTGCACTCGTTGGAACCTAAAGCGTCTGGTGAAACAGGGCGAGCTACGCGGCGCAAGCGTAGGTTCGGATTTTTTCGTGGTGCTGCCTAAAATTTCATATTGAAGTTTGCGCTTTGAAGTTTGAGCTCCAACAAAAAGCTCACTTGCACACAGCCATATATCGATAGATAAACTGAAAACAAATTAGCATAAGTGAGTTGCCGAAAAGTGTGACCCAAAACACAAGGGCCCAGTGGCCACTAGTTATTCCCAAATATTTTGTTGCATGTGCGGAGGGTAGGAACACATATGAGTGCTTGTAGTTGAGCAATGTCTGAATTATTTCAACCTATATTGCCTTGGTATCCTTCAGAAAGGCAAAAGTGCGACCTCATAGCAAACTAATAGCTAGTACTTGCTACTTATAATTAGTAATAATTGAAAACTCATTGTGGATTTCAAAAATTCCTTTAAAGAAAAATTCTTACCGGCATCACTGTGATATGATAAATCGGATACATCACGTTGAATATCGAAAATGCTAGCATAAGATAGCGATAAGCTCCAATTTCTTTCCTACTGTAGTTGTAGATCAAATAAGAGAGGAGGAGGTTCAGTGCTATAGCAGCCGCACCATTAGCCAATATGACATAGTGAGAGGTGTCGTCCATTCCCTAAAGATTACATTACAACAAAGTTTATTTGTTTAGTGTACATTTGGAAAGAACGCACCGAGACGATGAACGAAAGATTCAGGTATACACACATAACATAACATAACATAACATTTATTACGAACATGAAATGTCGCACAAATTTTGTCGAGGCAATACCACAATGAAAAAACTATAAGTGAAGGAAATACACCTCATTGTTAGACTAAGGACGCGTGTGGGTGTTAATTAAATCTAAGTCAACACGATTAATAAGATATAAGACACATAACGAGCTGGTAATTTACACAACTAGAACATAAAAAGAGGGTTTGTACTGTCAACAAAATGGATACAATCGAAAAAACATTGGTTTACTGTTGTACCTAATATTGGTGTTTATTTTACACGACAGCAGCCCACATGCACCCTTGGCACTCCCTAGAGCTGTGTGCTGCGCACTATGGGCCCTAAATGCGTGGGCCTGTGGCCTCTAGACCAGGGCGCGGCCTCCTAGCTTGACCGCCCACCGGCCAAATTTTCCCATTAGGTTAAATTAAATTATACAAAATACGTGAGCCTAAAACAAGTCCAAGTGTGGCAACTTGCAAGTTTTTTCTATATGGTGTATCTCATGATATAATAAAACATATAAAGATTGCGCATTCACGTTTATTTGTAGATGTGTGCTCGTTATTAGTGTGTGAAAAATCACTAGGGTATGGGTACAGGCACAAAACTTGAGCTTCTGATTTTTGAAAATATATATTTAAAAAAGAAACGCGGGGTTTTTCACATACTTTTCCACGTAGTTAGCTAGTCCTCTAGTTAGGGACCGGCCTTCGTGGTACATTTTCTTCATGTTTATTAGTTTTTTTTTAGTTTTTTTTTTTTAATTAAATGCATGGATAGTTTTCCCTAGTTTGTTTCCTGGAAAAAGTAGATGGCTTGATCTTTACTCTATGAAAACAGTTCATTGTATTTATTGTATTTGACTGACACGCTTCAGATAATACAGCTTTTTATACAAAAATACGTCGTTTTTTTCAAATTCAAAAGATTCTTTGCAAATATCAATATGTTGCAAAGAATAAAAAAGAAACGATATTTTCAGATGACGTCATCTAACGAAAGTTAAAGATTTGTGCAGCCAGGTGTTACCGTATTACTGTATTACGATACGCTAAGCCGACGGTTATCCTATTACCGTAGTAAAATACGCTGCTTGAAAATTGAACTATACTAAAGCACGTACCACGGTTGCATTGTAATAAGCGCGAAGATATTGCAACTTCTACAAATAGCACTAACTAAATTATATACATTCCGAAAATTGTTTAAAAAAGTGCAAAAAAGTGTAACTTGTTGATTTTCAGCTTCTGAATTTATGGAAATTCCGCGAAAATTGGAAAATTGAAAAAATGCTATGAAATTTAATTAGCGGAAGGTTAAATAATCAGAGCTTGATGGGGCGTGGCAGATTTCTATTGAAAACAATAATGGGACAATTTAAAAAGTATAATTTGTACAATTTACCATAGTTCTAATAACTCTTTTTTTTTCTAGACTTATTAGACCTTGCTCACTTAGTCATTTAGCTGGTTTCTCTTGTTACTTTGCCGTGCACTTACCGCTATATTTATTTTATTATGTATCATCAAGGGCTAGTTTATCCTAAGCCGAAATCTGTAAGATAATTGATATAGTGCGAAATAAGGATTTCTGTAAACTCCTTTTTAAAATTGTCATGTCAAAAGCTATAAGAAAGTGGCTAAAATAACATAACAGTAAGATAAAATGACCTATAAAACCATAAAAATCGTCAAAATATATTACATTGCAACTGAATAAGCTTGAAAATAGCTGCACCAAAGTGGCTATAAAAACTCTGAATGAAATAAATAATAAATCGAACGTACTTTGACGGAACTTCATATGTTATTCTTTTCTGAAATAAGCAAATTTGACATTTGGCATATGTTTCACAGTTTGACTTATATCAGCGCATTCGCACTAATCGGCTTAAACTAACACAGTACCAGGAGTAAAAATATCTTTAAAATGCGCAAAATCTTAGCAATATGTTTGAGAGTTAGCTATATATTCTAAACTGCATCTCCTTCTTCGAACGAATTCGGTAAAGCTTCTCGGCCTAGTTTAATTATACCGTAGTAAAAATCATACAATCAAGCGGCGACCGCGTAGGTTCAATGTATTTTCGTGCTTAATAAGCACGTTATAGTGTACTGTGTACTCTATATGGCAGTAGTAATACGAGAATAAACTCGTTTATTTCGTACAAATAAGTGGGTTTAATATGATAAATGTGTTATGAATTTCCGAGAAAATTCTACTTCCTTACGGCGACGAGGACTTGAGAAGGAAGAAAAAACTAGGGGGATTATGTCTCAACGCCCACCCGGCGAAGGAATCATGGGCGATTCCTCCTGGCCCGAGCCCGAATGCGTCGAGCAATTTGTCATCGAACTCGTCGCGTGTGCTCAGGACCACTGCGGTGCATGTCACAAGCAAACCTTGAATTTGAACTCACTTGAATAAAGGTGCACGCTCTTGAAGCGCAAGAGAAATTTAAATCTAAAAAGAGTCTGCAGGATTTTTTCTTTGGTGCGTGTTTTGAACGCATTCCTTACGACCGTGAACATATGATACAT
Source organism: Pelodera strongyloides (assembly GCA_036852015.1). Taxonomy (NCBI): domain Eukaryota; kingdom Metazoa; phylum Nematoda; class Chromadorea; order Rhabditida; family Rhabditidae; genus Pelodera; species Pelodera strongyloides. The sequence goes on along the minus strand of JAANDG010000788.1, from coordinate 9,713 downwards.
TCCGTGTCCGTTTCTGCCGAAACACATTGCATAGAATAAATGAAAATGCAGTTGTATGAAAATGCAGTATCATGGCTTCCCAAACCACGAACAACACCGCTTTAAAATAGTGTCCCCGGAATTACATACGCCTGCAACGCCCACATAGGCACGGAACATGTATTCTTCGCCGTATCGGAATATATTCACGCAATGACCACAATGGCTTAATGGGTACGCACACGTGACAATCGTAAATAAATACGTGATGAAGCGCACGTAAGCTCAATGTTACTTATCATTCTCCCTCGGAAGTCGCAGCTAATTATGTAACTCAAAATCAAATCAAAAGACAAGTATGGAAATGAGTTCAGCTATTGTGCTTAGTGTTTCATAAGTAAATGATTGTTTGTAAATTTTCACACGCGTTTGTGTTGTGAACGAGCAGGTATTTTGAATGTAAATGTAACTTTCAGTGAGAGGCCAGTTCAGTACGTTGATTAAAATCTTTATTGTAAAATAGGAGTCAGAGTTATACTTCAAAAGTAGTCTTCCGTTTTTTTCTATAATTTCTTCTATTTTTTTCTATAGTTTGTAAATTTTCACACGCGTTTGTGTTGTGAACGAGCAGGTATTTTGAATGTAACTTTCATTGAGAGTCCAGTTCAGTACGTTGAGTAAAAATCTTTATTGTAAAATAGGAATCAGAGTTACTTCAAAAGTAGTCTTCCGTTTTTTTTCTGCATTTTCAGATGTTTGTAATATAACATAGCATTTTTCGTGGAAACGTCAAGGAAAGATTTAATTTATAATTTTTTTTATGTCGAATTCAGTTCATAGCCAGAGCGACGCAGCTACAAAGCCATTCGGAGCGGCGGCAGCGCAACATTGAAGAAGGAAAACGGTATTAATGCCCTGACCACAGAAGAAAAACGTCAGAGCCGGTCATCAAATGGTTTTCACCGAAAAAAAACATGGTGAATATTATTCGAGAAAAAATTCACGAAAAATTAGTAGAAAATTCGAGAAAATGGTATTCAAGAAGAAAATTGGTCACTAGAGGGTCACCAAATGGTCTCCAAATATTTTGTCTGACAACTACGGCAGCGTTGGATTAGGACGAGTGAAGTCTGCGTTGTATTTGTAATGATATACTAATTACATAGGAATCAGCAAGGTCGCACGATCATTAGGCCATTAGCAGTCATCAGATTGTAGTTAATCTAGTTAATCTGTGTTTGTATTTCAAGAATGAGCATAACGCATAACTTGCGTGGTATAGTATTATGGTTGTCTTTGATTTGACGTGTCGGTTTTATTAGCTGAGGCAAACCGCATATTTTTTATGAACTGGAATTGCACTTGAAGGGTTTCGTAAGCGGGGTTTATGCCGCCAAGTTCGACTGTGACACCGATTCACTAGTAGACAGTAACTTGTAGGTAGGATGAGTTTTGCACATGAAGTTGCTTTGTGCATTTATTTTCAGCTTATTTTACGCTTCTGCGAAGCGTATTTTATGGCATTAGGCCGGAAGATACCAAGGCCATATTAAAGGGACGCGGACACCGCTTTGGCTCTTATGTATACTTTGTGTTTTTATTATCTTCATAATTTATAACGCATAGTGTTGGGAAAATGTTTTGCAAGAAATGCGGCAACAGCGAGAAAAATGATTACGAAAAATTTTGTCCTCGAACCAATACGCACCGTAACCCTAGTAATTGTCCAGCATATGGCCGTGCTGATAATGACTCGACAAACGTTATTCCACTAAATAATCGGTCGAATACCTCGCGGGCATTATAACATTTGATTTTCTATGGCTAACTGTGGACCTTGGATCGTACGCAACTTTTTTAATCAATGAATTTCTCGCTGAAACCAGCGATTTTTTCCAACAATATGTTTTTCATACTGTGCAGTTAATAAAAACACAAAATATACATAAGGGTCAAAACGTGACCGCGTCCCTTTAAAACAAACGCATCGTAGTTTTTTTTTTGAAACGCATCGTGGTCAACTGAATTCTTCCCTATCTCTGCTAACATGCTCGAATTTAGCTAGATTTCTATTCTAATTTCTATTCATTTGCATAATAAAAAATTTTTTTTTTCAAAAACCGGCCGGTATTTCGCTTTAACCTCTCAATTATTCTTGACAGCATTACGGAAAATACCCTGGGAAAACAAGTTCCCCATAACACAGCGAATATAGTGGTGAATATGGTCTCGTAAAAGGTAAAAGCCGGTAAAATAGTTTGCGACCCGCAATGGCGCGCGCTGATAGGGCCGGGGTATTCAGTTATACAACATACGAAATATGATGAGAAACATTTGCCCTGCCATGGTGTCTATACAACACTGATCTATGTTTGTATTTTTTTCGATCAACTTTGACTGTACATATTTAATGTTTTAGAATTAATTAACCTAGATTTTATCAGCGACTGGTGTCTCAGCGAAATTTATGCGCGGAGAACTTGAACTATAAACTAGACTAGAAAATGTGTACATTGTAGTTAGAATAGGTAATTAGCAATTTTTTTCACCTTGCGTTGACATTTTTGTAATTAATAAACCTTGTGTTTTGAAACATCAAGGCGCTCAAGGTCTAGTATGCGCACGAGTACCCAACCGGAAAAAATAATACAAATTCTAGGCATTTCAAATTCTATTTTATAGTTTCTACGAATTATCAATTATTTATCACCACTTGGAACAAGGTAAAATATGTGTATCGTGGGAAAACCTTTCTGAACTAGAACCCGGTTAACATCTTGTCAGTCTCATGCTCATTCCGTTGAACTACCAGGGTTCAATTAGTCCAATTCTTGTTATTTAAAGCGAAATGCTAGTCCCTTTGGAAAATTTGCATATGATAAGCAAATCATATGTATACTATGCTAATTTTGTACGATTGCCGTGGACGATCGTACAAAATTAGCATAGGATACATAGGATTTTCTTATGATATGCAAATTTTCCAAAGAGGCTAGCATTTCGCTTTAACTAGTTTGTCACGGGCGTGTGAACGAAGACTGATCAAGTTTATTATGACTGTGTATCAATTAGCTATACAGATTGGTGTGAAAACCAAGTAAAAAGAAAGCGATATACCGGTCGGTTTTTGAAATCGTGGACAACTGAATTCTTACGTATTTATGCTAATTTGCGCGAATTTAGCTCGATTTTTTGTTCTAATTTATTGTCATTTGCTGAGGCGGCAGAAGAATGCTGGTGTAATCGATGTGTTTCAAAAACCGACCGGCATGGTTCTTACATAGGAGCTCTGCGGGAGAAGTCATACGCTTTAAACACTGTACATTGATTTCGTCGAACAAGAATTTTGTTGGTATTATCATTATGAAATAGTTTTTGTGTTTCTTGATTAGTGGTCCTCGACCGACCAACTACTCTCGAAACAGATGTTATATTAATTGAATAAATAAACCGTAAATAATGATACAAAAATAAACCACAGTGTGCAGCATAACAAACATAAGTGGCAACTATAACCGGCGCCCTATATATGTGGGATCAGATCAAAAATGTAGACAAACCCTTGACGAAATCACACAACACACTGTAATTACTACACAATGACTAAAACACTAAATCGTAGGCGAATGCATCAAACAACCTGTGGGACATAACAACATAGACGTGCACGATTCATACAGCTGGAAACAATTATATATTTACTAATAGACATTCATGTTGTCACAGTCATGAAAACAATATTACAAAAACATCCGCATGTGTCTGTGGGAACCAAACGAATCAACTATGATCATAAAACATCAAACTTGACTTGGGTCCGACGTTTTGTTGAATAACTTTATAATGAAAGTTTTATTATTTCAAGACAAGTATAGAAATTGAAAAAGTTAAATCCTCGAGAAAGCAACACTATTAAAGCGATCTAACCATAACGACCGGGTTTTGAAATGTGTTGGCCAACAACACCATCATATGTTGTATGCAAACTAATATAATTATACTAAAAATTGCGCTTTTTGTTTGCATACATTCTACGGGAATACAAAGTCCAACAATTATGTTTCTAAAACCGTCTGTTGGTCTGTTGTGCCACTTTAAAGGGATCGGTTCACCTTAAATTGTGTCTGTTTTTTTTGTTTCTTTATTTTCTATAAGGGATAATAAAAATTCTCTATACAAACAAGGCAGGACAATTACCCTTTGCCATTTTGGCCCGATCAATCCAGCACTTTATCACCTAGTATCGGTATTGAAATAGAACACTACTTTTTGTATTCTAGAAAATAAAGAAACAAAAAAAACAGACCCAATTTAAGGTGAACCGATCCCTTTAAGGTACCTTGCCTAGATTGATTCTTCAAGCTGATTTCCGCCTAGATTCACAATTCATGTTAATAATAATAAATCATATTCGGCACATTTCTTCAGTATTAGTTGACAGCTGTCGAAAGTGGAGTTCTTCTTTTGGAATGAAAGTGAGGTCATCGTCACATAGTTGTAGATTGAATTGCGCGCTTCGCACAAACACGCATCGCCTGCAGGAGCAATACCGTCCGCGCACCAGGTGCTGTACCACCTAAAAGATAAGAAAAGATCAGTACACCCCGAAATATCAATCAAAGTGCGAGTTCCACCTCAGAAAACAAAAAATTTATTAGTTGTATTAGATTCCCCGTGTCTGTATCTACCAGAATAACTAAAACAAATTTGGCAGAAAATTATTTCCAACGAAATATGGAGAAAAATGGTCCTCCAGTACCATTAGTACGATACCGCAGAAACGATGCAGCGCTACGCGCAGAACCAGACATCCTGGCCAATTTTAGCTTCGGTTACTTCCCTTGTCGGTAGCTATAATCAATAAGCGCGCTTGAAGGGTCACCACCATTTGACGTAAACACTAAGCATATACCGTTCTTTTTCCCGATTGCTAATCGACTACAGTACCAATGGTTCATTGTTCATTGATTTCTCTTTTCATCAATTATTTGTTAAAAAAATTTATGTGATAAAACTGCCATGATTGGGTCGATCGATATTCGCCACGCCATCAGAAAAAAAACCCAGGATATGTGGGTTAGTCAGAAATGAATGCGTGAGTTAGTCCATAAACAACGCGTAGTGTGGAGTGGCTGTGAAATTCTCAGCATTTTCCAGCCGCGAGGAGATTCGATCTGTGATTTTCCTTCGTGCGTTTGTCTCATATTTGGCGTCCTTGACAAAATAAAAAGGGACTGTTTACACTGACCCCATCCCTTTAAAGCGAATATGTATGCAGTCAAAATGCGCAAAAAAAAACACGTAACTGGCGTTTTCATACCAGACATGCATTAAATATACGACTGAATATGTAAATTCGAATTTGCATGCCCTGCATATTGAATCTTGCTATTTGCCGATATCCGCATGCAAAGTTGAAATTTGCTCCATTGACACTGGCGGGTAAGCCAGGGTTTCAGTAAACGCGTTTACTATGGAAAAGGTGAACTTTGAAAATCATTTCTTTTAACTGGGAAACGTTTGCCAACTTTTTTTGTGGTTTCCTTAATGGGGAACACGCATACTATTAATACAGCTTAACTTCAAAAAGGGCCTACATATTCCCTTTAAAGGATCGCAGTCTGTACAAATTCGTATTTTTAATTCGCTTTTCATTAAATATTCAAATATGTGAAGAAAACTACGATTCCAGCACCAAAGTACGGCAAAACGAACTCAGGGAGAGAAATCCCTGTGTATGAGTTTTACTAGTATACCGTAGTTTATAATTGCCCGTATAGAGTTTCATAATAAATACCCTGCAGTGATAAACCACGCGCCAGGTGTAACACTGCAGGCTGTTCACTCTCCAAGTACCCCTGGCAATTGCATATATGCACCGGCGACGGTCATTTACCAAAACCCATTTTCATTGATTTCTCTCCCTGAGTTCGCTTTTACTGGCTGCATATTGTTTTATAAATATTCTTGCATCTAATAAAAATCGAATAAAAAAGTTGAATTTGAAGTGACTGCCTTCCTTTAAGACTCACATATATATGGTCATGTAGAGATTCCATGGGGTAGTTTCACTATCGTTGAACGACGTCGAACAAAAGAGCTCTGAATGGCCTAGTTCATTCTTCATTTTTATTTCTAGGGATACCCGGAGCGCATGCGCCTAGAACCGTTTCAAAACTATGTAAGGCATGCGTACAGTAAAGATAAAAAGATAAAAGTGCACCCCGTCTATCAACCGAAATCCGCAGAAACAGTGCAGGGGGTCTTGTAGAGCAAGACTGCATGGCCAACTTTAAGCCTCCCGGTGGCCCATCTTCTCAGGAAGCCGATTTATCTCCGCCGGTTTTACCCAGCTACCAACCTTTGGACTTTAGTTCTTTTACGCCTGAAACAGGAACCGGTGGCGTGGAGCAAGGGTTTTGCCACTGTACCACGCCTCTGCGACCAGTAAAAAGTCCAAATCTGGTGCCACACGAAACTAATGTGTTTAGTACATCTCAAAAAAAAGAGTGTAAACTGAAATCTGCAAAGTTTCCAGTTCAAAACTAAAAGTACGTGAGAAGTACGAGTCTATTAGAGGCACATCTTGTGATGTATACGTTTCGATACAAAGTGTACCTGGGAAGCACACGTCCAGCACAGGTTCAAATACGTCAATAAGTTTCGGGCTTCCATCCACGATGAGACTTTGAGTGAATGTGATAATATCAGTGAACAATGGGTAGATTTGGCCTTTCGAACTTCCTAAGGAACGCAGTCATGATAAATTCGTCATTTTTATTTAAAGGGTCAGGCCCATTTCAAATGACCCCTATTTCTGATGATTCCATCTGATTCTCCATGTCAAATATAGTAGGATGCAATATTTTTATAATTTTCAAGCGCAAAATTCACACACTATGCAGCAATTTACCGTGGGCAGTCATACCCAACTATCTATCGCAGTTGGCACGCCCATTCGCGCTGATTGGCCAAAATCGCAATTGCCACGCCCAATAGAGCATATTGCCCAATTAGCGCGAAGGGGCGTGACAACTGCGATAGAAAGTTGGGTATGACTGGCAATAGTAAATTGATGAATACTGCGTGATTTCTGCGCTTGAAAATTAGGAAAGTATCGTATCATACTATATTTGATATGGAGAATCAGATGGAATCATCAAAAATAGGGGTCATTTGAAATGGGCCTGACCCTTTAATCTTCATTAAAGGGACAGGCCCACGAGAAAAATGTTTTCCTCAATTTACTTGCACAGAATGTCCGGGATTTCAGAAATGCTGTGAAAACCGCATTCTTTGCACTTGCACCTAGAACTCACAGAGTTATTCCCCGGCAAACAGTTCGGCCAGGTACCGTAGTCAGCAACGTCAAAATACGTTTTTACTGTTTATATCCGCCCATTAGCATTCTTTCTCTACATAATAATTGTTAAACGAATGAAGAACGTTCCTACGATTATAAAGAAGCGTTTCTAGTACTGTAATGCCCAAAAGCACAAAAATTGATTCTGACTACGGTACCTGTCCGAACTGTTTGCCGGGGAATAACTCTGTGAGTTCTAGGTGCAAAGGAATGCGGTTTTTACTGTAACATTTCTAAAATTCCGGACATTCTGTGCAAGTAAATTGAGGAAAGCTTTTTCTCGGGGGGCTGTCCCTTTAAAGGTTAAAGCCGGAATACTCTTTCACTGGGGCGAATGCAGTCCGCAATGATCTATCGAAGTAGTGCGCTCCAATATCGAGGCCTTCTTATCTTACGGAAAGGAGCATTATCATCTTATGTTTCAAATGTTTGAGCATTAAGGCCGCCCTTAGCCAATTTATGTTTTGATTGGAATTAAAAATTGGAGTTTCGGTCGGGCGGGAATCGAACCCGCACCTTCGGCTGTCCGGGCCACTGCGCTAACCGATTACGCTACCGACACCCACAACCAATAATCATTCACAGGCGAGTTTAGGTCCGCAATGGCATCACACAGTGAACAATACAACTGCCCGGGTGGTATTACACCAGAACCCAGTAAAGTTCAGCCAAACCTTGTCAAATGTTTCAAATGTTTGAGAGTTTGAGCATCTATACGGAAAATGCTATCTCCTAATTTTGCTTTGTGTGTGTTGTGGTCCAATGCCAACGGACAAGTAAGACTATAACAATATCCTATTTATCCAATAACAAAGGAAAATAAAAGAAACGAACAATCAACGGTATAGTCAAGATAAACAAACAAAAAAGGCAAGAGCTGGTAAAAAGTAAAAAGGATCGGCGGGTCTCCTGGTCAGTCCCCGATATTACACTAATTTGCTTTATATGGGGGAAAGAAAGTGTAGGTGTCCTAATGGTTATGTAATATTGCTACGTATGGGTGATGAAAATGATATACATATTACGAATTATACAATATATTAATAACAAGAAAGCTAAAGAATAAGTTAAGGTTAAGGGCTTAATCACGGTTAACCGTGATACTCCGGCGGAAGGAAGTCGTCGTCCAGGAATCGTCGTAGAGGATACTGATAACGCTCGAGAGGAATTGTGGAGGAAATATCCTTGTTGAGGAGGAAAGGGAGTGGGATAATGGATAGGGTGTTGACATACTCTGGAGAGGAACTGTAGAACTAATTCCGGGGATCGCTGAGGTGGAATGGAACGACCCGGATGGAGTAGTCCGGGCACACTGCTACGTGTGTGAGTCGGCATCGCAGCGCTTGCACCTACGCCCCCCCTGAGGACATTCATTGCGGGGATGAAGTCCCAGACAGTAACACCTGTCGTGGCGCAAGAGGAACTGCCTCTCGATCACCCCTGAGGACGAAGTTGACTGTCTGCTAAAGGTGCAGAAAACTGCTGTGGTCGAGGACGGCGCTGGTTGAGGACGGGGAGCAGAGGTGTAGGAATAATGCGTGAGAGATCGTTGTGAGGGGGAACGAGAGGAGGGTAGGACGGATCAGGCGTCGGTGATGGGGAACGGGGCCGGGAGGATACCTCTCTTTCGAGGAGGCTGGGCAGTAGTTGGTCGCTCACACAGAATTTCTGTCGGGGAGTAGGGGTCTCTCGCGACGATATGATGAAGAATCGTTTGTAGTGGCGAGGACTCGCGGATGGGGACGACGACGAATCTGACGAAGAGCTTCTTCGTGCGGAGGGGAGAGGAGTGGATGATGGAGAAGAGGAGCTGGGACGGTACTTCTTGGATCGAACCCTTTCCCGAAGGAGACCGGGAGGAGGAGGAGTAGATAGGTGGTGCTTAATATCGTCGAGCACATGATTAAACGAGCGGAATAGGGAAGTGGTGAGGATCTCTTCATCCGTGATATATCGCTTGCACTCGTCACCGGTAAAGGTAGCAAAGCCACCTTGCACACCATGGTGACGAGCACCTCCAGATGGCGGAGCTCACGTGGTGAAGGGTTATAATGCGTGGGAATATTTGGAGCTGTCCTGAATAACCATTGTATTCTTCTATAGTGGAGGAGTTTTGAAGAAGTTGGAGGAGGTCGTAGGCCTCCTTGACAGTCTGTTTTCCCTCAGTGAATGCCGTGCGTAAGGCATAGAGAGACACGTCGGCGTCATAGTCACCGACGGGATCGTGGAGCGGACGATAGGTGGACATTTGTATTTCCTTGAGAGGGTCATCTGATCGGATTCGCTCGGGTCCATTCCACCACATCGAGGAGTTCTGTAGTTCCTCCGGTTGCATTCCACGGGAGAGGATGTCCGCTGGGTTCTCTTCCGT
>JAANDG010000787.1:0-57781 GCA_036852015.1 Pelodera strongyloides | reverse complement strand
ATCACAGCTTCGTTTCCCGTCCTTGGCAAGGAACAGGCCCACGAGAAAACAGTTTTCCTCAATTTACCAACGCAAAAACATTTACCAAAACAATGGTCGATGTTCTAGCTAGGTTGCTCGGCATTCCGAGAGGAGATTACAAAAATTGATTATGAAACTAAAAAATCGTTACTCATTAAAAATCAATAATTGGTAATTCAGAAATGGACGAGGCCGACGCGGCTTCCGGTGTGGAAAGTGTAAAGAGTGTTCGTTTGAGAAAATCATCTCAAATGATGAAAACACATAAACTTTCTGTGCTATCGAGGGCTTCCGAATCATCTGTTCATTCAATGCAGTTAGAAGCTGAGGTGGGTACCAATTTTACCTATCTCCCTCTCTCTCTCGCACTCTCTTCTGTCCTATCCCTCTCTCCTCCTTCTACTTCTAGTCTGTCCACCTCTCCATATCTCTCTCGCTCCCCCTCCCCCTCTCTCGACCTCTTTGGATACATTTTATGCTAATTTTATTTTTAACTCTATTCTTCCAGAAAATCCGTGTCAAGCCCACTTCGATGTCCAAGATTTTCGTGACAAACCGTGAAAATTGGGGGTTCTTTGCTCTCGGCCTGAGCGGTTCTATTCTCTCTGGAAGTCTTACACCGATATTTGCCTTGGTTTACGCCCAGATCTTCCAGGTACGTCTCGGAATTATAATAAAAGCATCCGGGTTGACAATCAATTGATGCTTTGTTGAGATACGATCCATTATGGAAGAAGATTATAGATAGTAAGGGTAGATCTTCGAGCATTTACGACTCCCGGTATAAACATCAAAGACCCAGATGTAAAATTCTCTTTACTGCCAACGTTTCGTCATTACGACATCATCAGGGCGGATTGATTACCTCAAACTTGGGTAATTAAAAATTGATGCTTTGTCGGCTGTGAGCTCATTGTTAGTATTATGTCAGTTTTAGCCGTTATGAAGCTTGTAGTATGTGATTGTGTATTACGTGACAGTATGTGATTTATCTTTTCGCTAGAACTCGTCGAGTACGGCGTATCATTATTCGCAGCTTTCAAATGTTTACACTAAAGTGAAGTCTAAAATTATCACCAACAACGGATGAATACATGAAAACTAGTAGCTAAGTTAAGAAAACTCTCCAGTAGTGATATTGACATATCGTATACGGAAACGAGCTCGTATACGGATCTTACGCTCCCAATTTTTTTGACTATATTGGCTATTTTTAGTTCATCACATTGCATGTTTCCTTATATGATAAAATAGCGATTAAAGGTATTCTCTGAACCGCCCGAGCAAATGGCCTCCGATGCACTGTTTTGGTCTGCGATTTTCGTCGTTATAGGTTTTGGACATGCTATTGGATACTTTGTTGCGGTTAGTGTTACTATTTAATATTAAACAGGAGAAATAAATATGTCTATTAAAGGATCGCAGTCACTACAAAATCGTCGTTTTCTTCGAGTTTACTTGTATTTAGTAAAGAATAGAGACAAATACTTTTCCAAAACCGAATAATTTGAATTCCAACTCAGGGAGTGAACATGTAGAAAAGTAGTTCTATTTAACTACCGCAGGATCACGAAACGTGTTCATACAGCTGCTTCCCGATCGGGAGTATGCAAATTATTTCGGCAAATATCTGCATATTATATCTTTACATATACTGCAAGGGTCTGCAGGCATATCACTACACGTTTCATAATCCCGCGGTAGTTAAGTAGAACTACTTTTCTACTTGTTCACCCCCTGAGTTTGAATTCAAATTATTCGGTTTTGGTAAAGTATTTTTCTTTATTCTTTACTAAATTCGAGTAAACTCGAAGCAAAATGATGATTTTGGAGTGACTGCGATCCTTTAAAAATGAAAGCAATATCGCTTCCTCCTGGCCAATGTTTCGCGCTCATCAGGCAAACTCTCTTGGACGCTGCGGCGAGGGTCTGACCAAGAAACTTCGGCTGATGGCGTTCACAAATCTGATGCGACAATATATCGGATTCTATGATGATTTGAGACACGTAACGGGCAAATTGTGCACTCGATTCGCTACTGATGCACCCAATGTCAGATATGTGAGTTGCAGTTGTATTTATTTGTCATAGGTTCGTTGAAATAATTTGTTTATAATAAAAGAAGCCAACAGCCTAAACGATGGACCTTTGCTAATGTGTAATGTTTCTTTGCTAGTGCGAGATAGTACATTATACAAGCCGCAATCACACGCAATCATAATCCATACAATGAAATAAGATGAAAATAGTTTTCGCACCATTTCTACCCAAGATTTCTGCATTGCATTGCATACTCTTTTCCGGTACGTAACTTGCTCAATGCTTTTCTTTTCACCCGCGTTATCCAACCAACTTGTTACCGTAGGTGTTCACCCGCCTGCCCGTTGTCGTCTCATCAGTGGTAACCATTCTTGGCGCAATTATCGTCGGATTACTGTATGGATGGAAACTTGCAATTGTGCTCATCTTCATGGTTCCCTTAATTATCCTAGCCGGAGATTTTGAGATGAAAATGCGGGTACGACCTTCGAACACACAGCTATTCTTTTTTCTTCGAAGACGCGTGCGTAAAACTTTTCGCATTTTGAAGTATCTTCCAGGAGTAAGGACTGTAAACGGCTCAAAGCGATTTAAATAAATATAATTTTCTTACTGACGACCTAGTAGTCGTCTATTTTCTAGTGTCCTTTCACTGTTATGTGATACTTTGTTTGAAACCTATTTTCTTATAAATTATTACGGTATCACTTCCACATTTCAGTTTGGAAAGAAAATCCGCGATACCGAATTACTCGAAGAAGCAGGCAAAGTGGCCAGCGAGGTAATTAATGTCATATTTCTTTCATTCATATTTCTTCTAACCAATCAGAAACCCACCGTTTTGCATCGCTTTAAAAAAATATTTAAAAGCGCACCGCTACGAGAAACCATGTGATGCGAGGGTTCTAATGTTAGTTGTAGAACTTACTGCTGATACTAGTTAGCACTTGGTTTTGTACTCTTATAACTGAACATATAACTATGTGGTCATATCATGATCCAAAATGTATAATTGCAGGCTGTCGAGCACATCCGCACTGTCCAAGCACTGAATCGACAAGAGAAATTCCACTCAATGTACTGTGAATTTTTGAGGGAACCATACAAGTGAGGGCTTATCTTTTATAATTCTGTGAACAGTTTGTGTAGGCCTAAAATAAATTTGACTTTCCTTACTAACAACAACAGGCGTTTTATAATATTTACAAAAGGAGATTCGGAGGAGTATTATAAGAGAAAACTCAACAAACAGCCTTTTAAATTTCCATAAGTTGCACATTAGCCGTTTTTGAACCCGCGTCTCACAGGTAACGTGAAGAACTTTAAAACCTCCATTTTGTTGTCCTATCAATTTTAAAGCGAAATGCTAGCCCCTTTGGAAAATTTGCATATGATAAGCAAATCCTATGTATCCTATGCTAATTTTGCGCGATTGCCGTGGACGATCGCGCAAAATTAGCATAGGATACATAGGATTTGCTTATCATATGCAAATTTTCCAAAGGGGCTGGCATTTCGCTTTAACAACTTTTTCAGTGCAAATATGTGCCAGGCGCACACTTACGCTGGTGTATTTGGATTTTCGCAATCTCTTATCTTCTTCATGTACGCTGTGGCATTCTGGTTGGGTTCCATATTTGTTGGGGACGGGAGCATGCAACCGACCGATGTGTTCAGGTGGGTAAGAGCGTTAGATGTCGCGAAAGAGGTCGAGGGTTCAGTTCTAGCTAGAACATCAAGAACAACTAGTGTTCACAATTTATATGAATTATTGATCGCTATCTTAAATAACTATCGAAGTCAAGTGTTTCCAAGAGTTTTTTTTCTAAAGAATGGAAAAACAAGTTACCGTATTTATTGATTGGCACCAAAATCTAATCAATAATCAATAATCTATTTCCAGAGTTTTCTTCGCATTTGCTTTCTGTGGTCAAATGGTGGGCAATGTTTCCTCCTTTATTCCTGACGTCGTGAAGGCCCGTCTGGCCGCATCTCTTCTCTTCGATTTAATAGAACATCCAAGTGAAATTGACTCACTATCAGAAAAGGGAACGATAAAGGTAAAAGGGTTCAGGTTTACGAAAAAAACTGTGTGGAAACCCCTATAACCGGAAACGGCCTAAAATTAAAAAAAAAAAAAAAAAACGTTTTTTGGTGGACCTTTAATTAGTAGTTTGTACCGTAGTTGAAAGCCTTTTTCTGAATTTAAGAAACAGTAAAAAAAAACATGAATCGTCTCTGTTTACTTATCATTTATTATTGCAGTCCCTGGACGGCAACATCTCCCTTCGTAATATTCATTTCTCATATCCAACAAGAAGGAATATTACGATTCTAAACGGCTTCGACATTGAAATTAAAAAGGTTTTTTCCTTTGATTATATTATATATCTTATTATATAAAGGAGAAGAGTTTACTTGGTCTTTTGTTTGTATGCACGCAACGAAATCCTTTCATAAAGAAAATTTTCTATTCACAATCGAACGAGAACATACAAAATCTTTGCCGCTGGCGGGATTCGAACCCACAGCAGCACACAATCTCTCGCTTCACATTCCAACGCTCAACCTGCTGAGCTATGCTAGCTTATCACAAAGATAATCCTCTGCCCTACATACAGCACCTTCAATAGCAAATTTGCATGGTAGCATTAGTCGAGTGGTGATCCAAACTGATTATTATACGTTTCCACAATCAGAGACGTGTGAATGTGTGGGAGGAGAAAAAGACGAGAGTTAACTTTTTAAATTGTAGCAATCCTTTTTTAAATAGGGAAACAATCAGCCGAAGGCCGATTCCTCCAGTCGGAGAAGAGCCCGTAGGGCTCTTCGAACGGCTGGTATATATATATATCTAGCGACTTGTTTCTTTATATTTCTTCACACTCCAAAGTTGATACGTATCTTCTTACGTTAAAGTACGTAATGGTTGGGTCTCCATTTGATTGGTTTATCCTTGATTTCAGGGTCAGACCGTGGCCCTTGTTGGCCATTCAGGATGCGGAAAGAGTACCGTAATGGGAATTCTGGAACGGTTTTATAATCCGAACAACGGAAGTGTGGTGGGTTACTGTTGTAGGATTGTTTGTAGTTTGTATCCTTGATTTGCAGGAACTTGAACAACAAAGTGTGGTTTATCAGGCACTGGGTTAGAGTTTCAAGCTTTTAGCTCAAGCCAATAAATAAATTTACGCAACTGAGCGTGCTCCTATCTCCAAGAGTCTCTCAACCCAATAACATGTTCAAGGCATATTCCTTGTTTCTTAAAGCGAAATACCGGCCGTTTTTTGAATGCAGCATATGCAAATGTCTTATGCAGCATGCGCAAATGGACATACATTTACAAAATCGAGTTAATTCGAGCAAATTAGCATAAATACGTAAGAATTCAGATGTACACGATGCGTTTCAAAAACCGGCCGGTACTTCGCTTTAAAGTCTTGAGCAGAGTAGACGATGACAACTTAGGAACATAGTACGCGAATATCTGAAGGGTTTATCACAATTCTGATTTCAGATGATTGACAGCGAGAATATTCGCAATATAAATATCAGAAACCTCAGGGAACAAGTTTGTATTGTGAGTCAGGAGCCAATTCTATTCGATTGTTCTATTGCTGATAATATCACTTATGGATTGGATCGGTTGGTTGTACTTACGCTTAAAAGACACCGAATTTGCATATAATTGAGGATGCAGTTGTATAAATACACAATACACACTTCACAAACCGCGCAACAGACCGCGTCAAAATGTTAGCTTTCAATTTAAAGCGAAGTACCGGCCGGTTTTGGAACGCATCGAGTATGTACACCAGCATGCTTATGCAGCTTATGAATATGAACATAAATTAGAACAAAAAAAATTAAATTAGCGTAAATACGTAAGAATTCAGTTGTCCACGATGCGTTTCAAAAACCGGCCGGCATTTCCCTTTAATGACTACACAAAGCACAGCACAGCAAATAGGCAACGACTAGATTGTTCGATATTTGTCCTCAGCTTATGTATTGTAAACTTTTCAGTTATGTCTCCTACGATGACATAGTCAATGCAGCACAAATGGCCAATATTCACAACTTTGTCCTTGGATTGCCGAATGTAAGTTGATATTTACTGTTGATACAGTTACTGTACATTTACAATTGTGTGTTGATATACTTATTGGAGAAGCATTTCGTAAGTTTCCAGATGTAATCAGTTGATGTAATTGAGGTAACTTGTTCCGTTAATTGTAACAAAACGCATTAGTGTTATTTTAAAACGAAGGAAAATCGGCGGCGACTTTCGTTTTTTACTCTTCACCAAGTAGAGCTCGGGAATGCTACAAAACAGAGAAGCCGTACCATTTGTATCTGCATGTTTTACGCCTTATTTTCAGGGTTACGATACTCGTGTTGGTGAGAAGGGAACCCAATTGTCCGGAGGTCAGAAACAAAGGATTGCAATTGCCCGAGCCCTCGTTAGGAATCCGTCGGTGTTGCTACTTGACGAAGCAACTTCTGCATTAGACACGGAAAGTGAAAAGGTGAGCATAAAATATGAACATACTTCGATTGAGTTAACATTGAGGTCACTGGGCTCAACATGCCACAGCTCACAAGCCAAGAAGTTTGCTTGCGTAGGCGTAGTACCCTTTTGAATTGTGAGACGTGACACGTAAGACAAAGAAGTTCCAACACTGCGGTAGACATCTAGGATACAGTAGATGTCCCACTGCTTTTCTTTATTCATCTTTATTTTCAGTACTCTGCTTCCCGAAACTTCATCATTGCATATAGTTCTCTTTTTCCTTTTCTTTTCCTGGGTTCTATGTTTGCTTACCGCCGAAATTCTGAACGGAGTAGGCGACGAGCTCCAGAAGACAATTTGCTCCATCCAAACACTTTTCAACTCCCCCTTCCAGGTGGTCCAAGTCTTCCTCTCCGTCGCAGCATCTTTTTGTCAGAGGATGGATGAGGATGGATGAGGATGGAAAAGTGAAGACAGACACTCTTCTCTCTCTCTCTCTGTCTCTCTCTCTCTGTCTCTCTCTCGCTCTCTCTCTCTCTCTCTCTCCTCTCTCTCTCTCTCTTTCTCTCTTCTTATTACACGCCTTCTCCAAATCCGTTCCTCTTTTTATTTCCCTCCTTTCAGGTGGTCCAAGATGCCCTTGAATTAGCTCGAAAGGGTCGAACTTGTCTTGTAATTGCCCATCGATTATCAACAATCCAAAATGCGAATGTGATAGCAGTGGTTAACGAAGGAAGGGTGCAAGAAACTGGTCAGTTTTTATATATACCAAAGTAGTAATTGAGAACTAACAAAAAAATACCCTCATCTTTCTACCTGTTCCATACATATAACGCCCCTGGGTATTCATACCTGTGGCTCCGGTTTCGTACGCAATATTAGTTAGTACTACTAGAACATATCTTACGTAATTCCTTCAAACACCGCAGAGTTTCAAGAATTCGTTTTATATCCCTTATAATCAAAACCCTTCTAGAGTATTTTTGGATAACTTTGTGCATTTCAGGCACTCACGATCAACTCCTCATTAAAAATGAAATTTACAAGAAATTGTGTGAAACACAACGATTGGTCGAGACGGAATAGGCATTTTACCTGAAACTTGTATGAATAAAGATTTTAAATAATTGCAGCTCACATTACGTTATATTACTTTATCAATTCTAAGTTTACAGTTCCTATGCCTTCATTCGAGAATTCGAGCAATTGTAGCTAGAATTTCGATGCAATATACAAAACATGTGTCGGCTGTAGAATTAGGGTAGATTAAATGTGAAGCGACAACAAGGAATATTTATGCTATAACGAAACTGTAAGCTATAGATACTGCTTCGCTACCGGGTTCAGTTGTGCTTAACATACCGCACTTCTGCTAACGCATTGCTAACTGCAAACGTACGAATCAGAATATTTCACTTAACTGTATCTTGGGCAAACCTTGTTCAGTATTCAGCATCAAGGATCAAGGCGTCATTTTACTCACAAAATTACCCTCTACAACAGATGAAAAATGCATAGCAGGTTAAGCCTTGTTATTGTTAATAACGATAAATAATTATACAGGTGCGTAATGAGCAATCTAACACATTCAAAAGGCTATAACTCGGTCAAAATTTGACGAATTTTCAATATATTGACAGATTTGGATTCCCCGTGAAATTCTCTACAAAATGTGCCAAAATCACTCATTTTCATTAATTAACACTTTAAATTTTATGACTGAAAACGCTAGCTGGTTATCCTTTGCTGCGCGTGTTGCATTGTGATTAATTCAAGACAGCCAATCAAGCAACATGGAAATCACTGATATTAATACGTTTGGATAATAATTTGTTGCTTTCTTAATTGCTATCAATTCTGTGATATTGATAAACAAATCTTAATTTGTTGAGTATGTATTGCCGTCAGAGCCTATTTCTTTCATGTATGTAGTAAGTGCATGATCTGTTACTACTCAAGGACTTAATAACTGAAATCCTAGGTGATAATACATCAAAGTGCTACTGATTTCTTTGTATCAGTGTAATTACTGTCAATTACCACCGATTTCCATATCTCCGTACTGATTTATAGTATTACCGTGTGCACCTTGTTCACCTAGCTTTTAACATTACACAAGTGAGCGTTAATTAATGATTAATTAGTGAAATCACCTTCAATTAAGAGGTCCAAATAAAAAGGTATTATTGATTTGTGTTGTTAATTATCAATTACCACATATCACCACACCTCGGCATCATGCACACATGGTTTTGATACTACCGTATTCAAACACTTAAATTCACCATATTTTAACACCAAGTTCTTCATTAAAACCTAAATAAAACTTCACAACCCCATTCCTTTAGTAGGCCAGGTTCGCTCGAGACTGAGCTTCCAGCCTGCTTTTATACTCGAAAACCCTGTGGCACGGGCATTTTCAGACAAAACCCAGACAGCTTGACCTATGCTAATTCAGTGATATGCTAAACTTTGATGACGCAACGTTGCGGCCTGGAAACTTGGAAATGACGGTCTTGAATGGAAAATAGACCTTGAATGTGAAAATATATAGGAAATGTGCATGTAAACATTAGGAATATAAAAAGGAATGTAATAACACAGGTGTACGGTGAATTGAGGTGCCAATTATACGCAATTTTAATCAATATCTTGGATAAACCCTGGTCAGTATTCAGTACCAAGGCGTCATTTTACTCACAAAATCACTCTCTACAGCAGATCAAAAATGCATAGCAGGTTAAGCCTTGATATTGCTAATAACGATTATTAATTATACAGGTGCGTAATGAGCAATCTAACACATTCAAAAGGCTATAACTCGGCCAAAATTTGACGAATTTTCAATATATTGACAGATTTGGATTCCCCGTGAAATTCTCTACAAAATGTGCCAAAATCACTCATTTTCATTAATTAACACTTTAATTATTAATGACTGAAAACGCTAGCTGGTTATTTACCTTTGCTGCGCGTGTTGCATTGTGATTAATTCAAGACAGCCAATCAAGCAACATGGAAATCACTGATATTAATACGTTTGGATAATAATTTGTTGCTTTCTTAATTGCTATCAATTCTGTGATATTGATAACAAATCTTCTTAATTTGTTGAGTATGTATTGCCGTCAGAGCCTATTTCATGTATGTAGTAGTGCATGATCTGTTACTACTCAAGGACTTAATAACTGAAATCCTAGGTGATAATACATCAAGTGCTACTGATATCTTTGTATCAGTGTAATTACTGTCAATTACCACCGATTTCCATATCTCCGTACTGATTTGTAGTATTACCGTGTGCACCTTGTTCACCTAGCTTTTAACATTACACAAGTGAGCGTTAATTAATGATTAATTAGTGAAATCACCTTCAATTAAGAGGTCCAAATAAAAAGTTATTATTGATTTGTGTTGTTAATTATCAATTACCACATATCACCACACCTCGGCATCATGCACACATGGTTTTGATACTACCGTATTCAAACACTTAAATTCACCATATTTTAACACCAAGTTCTTCATTAAAACCTAAATAAAACTTCACAACCCCATTCCTTGAGTAGGCCAGGTTCGCTCGAGACTGAGCTTCCAGCCTGCTTTTATACTCGAAAACCCTGTGGCACGGGCATTTTCAGACAAAACCCAGACAGCTTGACCTATGCTAATTCAGTGATATGCTAAACTTTGATGACGCAACGTTGCGGCCTGGAAACTTGGAAATAACGGTCTTGAATAGAAAATAGACCTTAAATGTGAAAATATATAGGAAAAAATGTGCATGGTAAACATTAGGAATATAAAAAGGAATGTAATAACACAGGTGTACGGTGAATTGAGGTGCCAATTATACGCAATTTTAATCAATATCTTGGGACAAACCCTTGGTCAGTATTCAGTACCAAGGCGTCATTTTACTCACAAAATTCACCTCTCTACAAGCAGATCAAAAATGCATAGCAGGTTAAGCCTTGATATTGCTAATAACGATTATTAATTATACAGGTGCGTAATGAGCAATCTAACACATTCAAAAGGCTATAACTCGGTCAAAATTTGACGAATTTTCAATATATTGACAGATTTGGATTCCCCGTGAAATTCTCTACAAAATGTGCCAAAATCACTCATTTTCATTAATTAACACTTTAATTATTTATGACTGAAAACGCTAGCTGGTTATTTTCCGCGTGTTGCATTGTGATTAATTCAAGACAGCCAATCAAGCAACATGGAAATCACTGATATTAATACGTTTGGATAATAATTTGTTGCTTTCTTAATTGCTATCAATTCTGTGATATTGATAACAAATCTTAATTTGTTGAGTATGTATTGCCGTCAGAGCCTATTTCTTTCATATATGTAGTAGTGCATGATCTGTTACTACTCAAGGACTTAATAACTGAAATCCTAGGTGATAATACATCAAGTGCTACTGATATCTTTGTATCAGTGTAATTACTGTCAATTACCACCGATTTCCATATCTCCGTACTGATTTTTAGTATTACCGTGTGCACCTTGTTCACCTAGCTTTTAACATTACACAAGTGAGCGGTAATTAATGATTAATTAGTGAAATCACCTTTAATTAAGAGGTCCAAATAAAAAGCTATTATTGATTTGTGTTGTTAATTATCAATTACTACGTATCAACACACTACGGCATCATGCACACATGACATGGTCTTGATACTACCGTAGTCAAACACACGTTCTTCATTAAAACCAAAATAAAACTTCACAACCCCATTCCTTGAGTAGGCCAGGTTCGCTCGAGACTGAACTTCCAGCCTGCTTTTATACTCGAAAACCCTGTGGCACGGGCATTTTCAGACACAACCCAGACAGCTTGACCTATGCTAATTCAGTGATATGCTAAACTTCGATGACGCAACGTTGCGGCCTGGAAACTTGGAAATAATGGTCTTGAATAGAAGAGAGACTTAAATGTGAAAATATATAGAAAATATAGTTGGAAACATTAGGAATATAAAAAGGAATGTAATAACACAGGTGTACGGTGAATTGAGGTGCCTAATTATACGCAATTTTAATCAATATCTTGGATAAACCTTGGTCAGTATTCAGTACCAAGGCGTAATTTTACTCACAAAATCACTCTCTACAACAGATCAAAAATGCATAGCAGGTTAAGCCTTGTTATTGTTAATAACGATTATTAATTATACAGGTGCGTAATGAACAATCTAACACATTCAAAAGGCTATAACTCGGTCAAAATTTGACGAATTTTCAATATATTGACAGATTTGGATTCCCCGTGAAATTCTCTACAAAATGTGCCAAAATCACTAATTTTCATTAATTAACACTTTAATTATTAATGACTGAAAACGCTAGCTGGTTATTTTCCTTTGCTGCGCGTGTTGCATTGTGATTAGTTTAAGACAACCAATCAAGCAACATGGAAATCAGTGATATTAATACGTTTGGATGATAATTTGTTGCTTTCTTAATTGCTACCAATTCTGTGATATTGATAACAAATCTTCTTAATTTGTTGAGTATGTATTGCCGTCAGAGCCTATTTCTTTCATGTATGTAGTAGTGCATGATCTGTTACTACACAAGGACTTAACTTAATAACTGAAATCCTAGGTGATAATACATCAAGTGCTACTGATATCTTTGTATCAGTGTAATTACTGTCAATTACCACCGATTTCCATATCTCCGTACTGATTTATAGTATTACCATTTTCAGACAAAACCCAGACAGCTTGACCTATGCTAATTCAGTGATATGCTAAACTTTGATGACGCAACGTTGCGGCCTGGAAACTTGGAAATAGCGGTCTTGAATAGAAGAGAGACCGTAAATGTGAAAATATATAGAAAATATAGTTGGAAACATTAGGAATATAAAAAGGAATGTAATAACATAGGTGTACGGTTAATTGAGGTGCTAATTATACGCAATTTTAAATCAATATCTTGGATAAACCTTGGTCAGTATTCAGTACCAAGGCGTAATTTTACTCACAAAATCACTCTCTACAACAGATCAAAAATGCATAGCAGGTTAAGCCTTGTTATTGTTAATAACGATTATTAATTATACAGGTGCGTAATGAGCAATCTAACACATTCAAAAGGCTATAACTCGGTCAAAATTTGACGAATTTTCAGTATATTGACAGATTTGGATTCCCCGTGAAATTCTCTACAAAATGTGCGAAAATCACTCATTTTCATTAATTAACACTTTAACTATTAGTGAGTGAAAACGCTACCTGTTATTTTCCTTTGCTGCGCGTGTTGCATTGTGATTAATCAAGCGACATGGAAATCACTGATAGTAAAATGTTTGAATAACCATTTCTTGCTGGTTTCTTTCTTAATTGCTGTCAATTATGTGATATCGAGAACTTAATTTGTCGAGTATGTATCACAGCCTATTTCATGTGTGTATGTAGTAATGCATAATCTGTCATAACCGAAGGAACTAATAACTGAAATCCGTGTGTTAATTAAGTCAAATACTGCTGATTTATTTGCATCAGTGTAATTAACGTCAATTAACACCAATGTTCATATCTTCAGTCACTTCAGTTAATCACATTCTTACCGCACAATTGGCGCACCGTCCGGGAATTGAACCCGGGCCCGCGTCCTCTTACCACTCGTTATGTAAGCAATTCCCTATAAAGCTACAGTATCCCGTTGTTGCATATCAATATGAAATACTACAAACTATTCTTTCGTAAATGATCTATATATTTTATTATATAAAGGAGAAAAGTTTGAGGCCGGGTTATTTTATTTGCGACCACAACGAACGTTTCTACGTTTCAGACATTTGGTATAAGTAGGCAACTGTACGCACATTTCCAAAATAAGCGCAAGGTAATTACATAACATAAAGTTGGAATATACGCTTCAGACGTTTCATATAAAGATGCACAGTTCGAAATAGCGGTTGCAAAGTATTTGTAATCGCCTCAGGCGGCTATAGCCGTCTGGTGTATAATATACGGCAAGGTGGTGTGCTCAATCTTTCACTATATATATATATATATATATATATATATATATATATATATATATATATATATATATATCAAAAATGTTTCACACAATTTCTTGTAAATTTCATTTTTGGTGAGAAGTTGGTCGTGAGTGCCTGAAAGTGAGAAAGTTACTGTATTAGATGGCTTATTGGCTAAAACCTACTAGGACTCCTTGGGACTACTGTAGACAACTGGGCAACTGAAAATGGAGACCTGGGCAACTGAGGACTACCGTGGACTACCGTGGACAACCAGGACAACTGTGAACATCCACGAAAATGTGTTTTCATAGAGTTAAATAAACCTGACCAAATTGTTTATGCAACTGTATACTTTACTTAAAGTTTCAAAAACCGGCTGGTATTTCGTATTTCGCTTTAAAACGAAATGCCAGCCTCTTTGGAAAATTTGCATATGATAAGCAAATCCTATGTATCCTATGCTAATTTTGCTCGATTGCCGTGGACGATCGCGCAAAATTAGCATAGGATACATAGGATTTGCTTATCATATGCAAATTTTCCAAAGGGGCTAGCATTTCGCTTTAAGACACATATCTCCGTCTCAACGAACAGTATTTCTGATTTTGTATGTAACACAGCAGGCTAATTTGTTAAACTATTTGTAATCAGATGTGATATTTTATTTAAAGGGAACGGCTCACCTCAAATCGTGTCTGTTTTTTCTGTTTCTTTATTTTCTATAAGGGATAATAAAAATTTGAAAACAAAGTAGTGTTATATTTCAATTCACGAAGATATTAGGTGATAAAGTGGTGGATCGATCGGCCCGAAATGAAAAAGTGTTAATTGTCCCATACAAACAAGGCAGGACAATTACCCTTTGCCATTTTGGACCGATCAATGCACCACTTTATCACCTAATATCTCCGTGAGTATTGAAATAGAACACTACTTTTTGTATTCCAAATTTTTATTATCCCTTATTGAAAATAAAGAAACAAAAAAAACAGACACAATTTAAGGTGAGCTGATCCCTTTAAAGGCAGCATGAACACTTAAAAGCGAAATATCGGCCGGTTTTTGAAACATCCACAATGCGTTAATTTTTCTGTCAGTTTATTATCAGACTGTTAAAATAACATTCAACGCTTTCAGAGTATCCAGTTTTTTTACATTGTCTACACATGCTTTTATTCAAAGTGAATGTTAATGAATGTTATTCAAAATGCACAAGTATATGTAGGTGCCAAAGTAGTCCTCGGCAAGTATAGTTGCCCAAAGTAGTCCTCAGTTGCCCAGAGTAGGCTATCAGTTGCCCAGTATGTTCCAGTGCCCAGAGTAGGTTTTATCCAATAAGCCGTATTAGATAACAGAAATATTGGTTTACCAGACGACTTCGCCGCCTGAGGTGGCATTTAAGTTTTTAGGTATGCTACGTAAACGATACTTCGGAGTGCGCATATTTATATTTAGCGTCTGAAGCGTATATTCCAACGTTTGTGTCAAAAGGATGCGAAATAGTACTGTTTTTGAGGAGACCTATAAACTAACAATTTGTTAGCACCCGAATTGACCAACTAACAAGTTGTTAGCCTGGTCAGATTTCGACGAAATAGTACTACCTATGGAGAGATTTAGAAACTAACGAACTGTTAGCAAAAAATAAGAAGTTTAGTTATGTATGAAATGAATAACGCCTTCAGTTTCAAGCCAAAAAAATGTGTTTATTTGTTATGGTTTTGATAAGTTCTGCTTTTTTTTGCTGAATATCCTAGTAAAATTTGCAAGTTGATTCTTTGCATAAAACCTTTAATCATGAAAAATAAAAAAATAAAGAACAAACGGGCTTATAACTAGAGGTGAAACCAAGTGGTCTTACCTACCCGAAATTTCGACTTTTTTATAGGATGAATTTTTAAGTTTTGGGGGTGTTAATTTAGTGATAATTGGGAGTATTGAACATTAATTGAACATGAAAGGCGTGTTTCTGATGTGTTTTCGATTCTGCATCGATGAAAGGATTGGGTAATTGTTTTTCTCAGCCTTTTTCTTTGCTGATTAATTAGCTTAGGTCTCGCGTTTTGCTAGTTTTTCCAATTAGTTTAAATAAGTTGCAGCGGATGTAACTTTTTCCGATTAGTGAACTTACCTTTTTGGCTAGTGTTTCCGATTAATTTGCTTTGCCGATTAATGAACGATTAATGAACTAATGAGCTACCGCATATGTAACTTTTTCCGATTAGGAAAGTTAATTTGCCTAGTTAGCTAGTGTTTCCAACTAATTTGTTAATTTGGCGCATTTGCTGGTGTTCCCAACTAATATTGCGTTGAAACTGGATGGATAGTTATAGTTTTGGTGCTGTTTTGCTGACTAATTTGCTTATATCCCGCGAATTGCTATTTTTTTAAATTAATTTGATTAATCATTAATTTTTTTCTGTAAGTATTCTTTGCCGGGTAATATCGAGTAGGAATCGGAAATGTAAGTGGGAATTGAATTTATTGGTCAAACAACTTGTGTGGGTGCTCATTTTTGTAACATCAGTTGAAAATCGTGTTGAAATGCAATGCAAATTAGGATTTTTTAAAACGCAGGCATCGCGGCGGCGTTAGACAAGCCGTTATGGTGTTTTCCTATAGGGTTTCCTATATATTTCAGAAATTTCCCTCATATTTTTCGAACTGTTTAAACTGATTTTTTCTTAATCGCGGGAAAAATGCGTGCCATTCTATGTGCCTTTTTTTGGAAAAATGAATTCAAGCGTTTATTTCCAGCTAGAAACGATTGGGACTCGATATATAAAGCTTTTCGATTAGTAAATTAATTAACTGAAGAGGTCAATTTTCCCATTTAGAAAAGGGTACTTTGCAGCGAAGATCGCTTTTGTTTTGCACATTTTGAGTGCCTACACATTCGCTGTAAGTGGGAATTGAGGACTTGGTATGATTTTTGCGATGATTTGGAGTGTATGATTACTTGGTTGGGGGATACATACCTGTACTTGATGTATGCGCCGCTTAGGCTGGCAGAGACCAGAGAAATGCGGGGCGAATTACGCTTTGCCAACGAACTCTTGTTTAACTGTGACTTCGGGTCAAAAGACAAGTAACAACAAACTACAGTCTTTTTACACGCACACACACACACGCACACACGCGCGCACACCCACACACGCGCACACACACACGCACACACATCAGTGATAACAATTTTCAAAAAGGAAGATAGATAGACCCGGAGGTTTGCTCACAAGCGGCGTAGTTATGGCGCACATTTTACGAGAAAGGTTGCAAGGGGCGTGATATCGGAACCATTTTTACACTTCATTTTGCGCCATATTCATGCTGTTTGAACTCCAACCTCATTACTGTCCACCGTCCGCGTAGTACCTTGTTGCCCTTACCTATAATAGATTCTTTATCCAACATATACCTGGATTTGTTCTTAAATAAACCACCAAAAAACATCATTAAATCGAGTTCACACCGTCCATAGTTAGCCATTTTCAGTACTATCTTATCAAAGGATTGTGACCTGTGTTTTTTCTTGTTGCTGGTCAGTTCTCTTCCCTCAGTTACTGATTAGGAGTATCAAACAATTTGTTAATTTAATATAATAATAATAATTGTTTGGCACATTATATATAAGTGTGCATCATATAAAATGATGATAAAAGGTTGGCAAATTAAGCCACATGCAACGATAAGCTTGAGTTTCCTTGAGAAAAAAGTAATGCCCTGCTTTTAAGTGGTAATTGTACTTTGTAAAAGTAATTTGGACTTTTACTTATACTTTTTGTGTCCTTTGTTTGTTTATTGTCTTACAGCATTAATCGCGTAGCGTTGCCCTCCGAATGGGTCGGAAAAGCGACGAAAAAGTCCCACTACTGAAAACATCCAAGAATTATGGAGCACAAGCAAGGTGGGTATTGATCTGTACCTAAATAGATGCTTGCATACTTGATCTAGAAAACAGATCAAGCGGCGTTTATAAATGTTTACCGTTCCTAGTTCACGCGACTTTGTACACACAGCACTAGAGCCTCAACTTATCGTTTATTGAATTATTTAGGAAATAGAAATGTTTCACTGTCTGTGAAAACCATTAATATAACAAGTTAATTATCACTAGATACAAATTCCCTGAGCGGGATTTTAGCCGATTTTGTTTGAGTATCCTTCACAGTAAAACGAAATAATTGTCGAAAACGCAGAAAAACCGTCGTTGGTTCATCACAAATGGTTTTTACCGAAAAAACGTGACTGGTTCGTGACCGATTCGTGACCATCTGAAGACGTTTTTTTATGAAACTTGGTCACGAGTTGGTCATGAATTGTTCACCAAATGGGCAGGAACACGAAAAAAACACAGAGAGCCTTCAACAAAAGGGATCCTATGTTTGCTTATTGATATTCAAAACACATTGACTTGCGTTTCAACTAAAACATAAACCATGCATACAGGACAGGATCAACGCTCGTTAGGTTGTATTGTAAATTGAGCTAAATGCCTACTACTACTGCTACTTTTGAAAGACGAAAAATTGAAAAGTTTTCACTCTTTTCAATTTGGTTCTGCAACAGTAAACATTATTCAATCAAACCAACGGTACCCTGCTCATTTATGGCAGTTTTTTTTTTAATTTTCATATTTTTTTTAGTTTGGGCAGCCAACAGAGTTTCAAGGAACACGCACAACCACAACACTCTGATTTTGGAATTGTGTGTTTCTTTATTTTATTTTATTTTATTTTTGCAATTTGGATGGCTTCACTACTTTCTCTCCGTTTCGGTATTTTTGAAGCTCTTCAAGTTTAGGTCCACGGGCTGAACTAGCGTAAATAGTGTAGTATACTGTAAATGAGTTGTATTTTACAAAGGTGTTGTATAACCGCTTGACCGGCTTGACAGAATATACCAACTTTCGGTAGATACTCATTTCTAAATTTAAAAAAACCTTCAGCTGTACTTCGCCGCCAAATCCGACTGGCTTCTATTGATTTGTGGTGGCTTTTTCTCATTCATCCATGGGGCCGGGTTCCCCCTTTTATCGATTGTTTTGGGTGGGATGACTACCGTATTCCTCAGGGCACAGAACTCGGAATTCGTGCTCGGACCCGGGAAGACTGACCCAGAGGGACCCAAGGAAATGACCAAGTAATTTTAAGACTTATTGATTAACAGGAAAACTCGAAGAGCCACGCTCCACAGAAAAGGCCCTATTCGGTCACCAAATGATTTTCATCAGAAAAACCACTGGCTGGTCACCTACCATTTTGCGACGATTCGAGAACTTACTAGCTGGTGTTAGATACAACGGAAAAGCCGATAATCACATCCGATGATTCTTTATATGAAATGACAATAGGGAAACTATAAATACCAATAGCCAACCAAAGAAATATACCACATGTGGAACACAAACTATGTCAGCCATCGCGCCTAACAAAGATGGCTTTATTTAGAATTTATTAGAGCGAAATAGCGGTCCGTTTTTGAAGCAGATCGAATACACCAGCATTCTTATGCAGCTTATGCAAATGAACATATATTAGAAAAAATAATCGAGCTGAATTCGAGTAACTTAGCATAAATATGTTAGAATTCAGTTGCCCGCGATGCGTTTCAAAAACCGGCCTAATACTCTTCCAGAGACGAGTTCGATGCAGAAGTTGTCACCTTTTGTTACTATTATTTCGGACTCGGAATAATTATGTTTGTGGCATCATATATGCAGGTAATTTAGGAATTGTATTTCTTAATCGATTGCCCTGGTTTTTGTTTTTTTTTTCTTCCACTCTTCCTAAAAAATATGTCAATCTGAGCCATAAACCATTTTCAATAGTTACCAGACGTTCGAGCTCTATAGCTCTATACTCTCATTGTTTTACAAATTTCTTCGAAGCCGAGCCAAAGCACCACAACTTCATCATAACTGTGAAATGTTTAAACTACGAATGATAAACTACAACCTATAGACTACAAACAAACTTTCAAGTAATTCTTCCAGATAGCGTGTATGGAGTCCTTCTCTGAGAGAATTGTGCATAAACTCCGTCAACATTATTTGAAAGCAATTCTGAGACAAGAAATCCAATGGTTCGATCTACAACAGACGGGAAATCTGACTGCGAGACTTACAGAGTAAGGGTTTAGTTATGAATACCTGGAAACGATCTCCGAATGTCTACAATTTATATAACATTTTTATTTTCTTTATTGTTATTTTAATTATTATTATTATTGTCATTGTAACATTATTATTGTTGTTATTTTAATTATCATTATTGTAATTTTGTTCGTCCACTCTAAGTTTTTATGGGGCTGAACTAACATTTATTACGAACATAAATGTCACATCAGTGCGGAGTCGAACCTCCATTGTACTAGTATGCGCCTCCAACGTTCGCCACTACACCAAATCGCACCGCTTATTGTTAGTACTACCTCCAACAAAAATCTTCTATTTGTTTCAGTGATCTGGAGCGTGTCCGCGAGGGTCTAGGAGATAAATTGTCCCTTTTTATTCAAATGGTCGCCGCGTTCATGTCAGGTTTTATTGTAGGTAGGAGATTATTCTCACTATATATTATGGTAAAGAACTTATAGAATATGGGCTTGGTCAAGAGTCGGTATGCGTGCGTGCGTGCGTGCGTGTGTGTGTGGGTGCGTGTGTGTGTGTGTGTGTGCGTGTGTGTGTGTGTGTGTGTGTGTGGGAGCATAGTGCTATAGCTGCGCATGTATATGTATGCGTCGTGTGCAACATAAAGTCACACGGTAGTTAGAAAGGGACACATATAGAGACAAAGAGAGATACGAAGGCAAATAAAAAAAATATTTAATTTAAAAAATTTGTCACATTCGTTTAAAGCGGTATTGTACCGCTTTAACATCGTTTGCTAACTATCACAATCATTTAGGTTTTATATATTCGTGGCAAATGACGTTAGTTATGATGGCTTTTGCCCCATTCATTGTCATTTCTGGCATTTGGATGGCAAAAACTGTGGCGCGGAGGTGAGTCTTGCAAGAAATCAATTAATTCAGTTTATGAAGAAGGCAGAAGACGCACCACTCGGACCGTATTACCGTTAAATTGTTAACATGTTTTGTTAAATACCGTATTTATGGAATTCCGTATCCCATAAATACGGTATTCCATAACCAAAATATTTTCCTCTTATTTTGTCAACATCTCTCGCCTAAACTCGAACAGATTATTTCGCGAAATTTCCGCATTTTGTACAACTGAATGTCCCCTCAGAACCCAAATCGAGCAAGAGTCCTATGCCGTAGCTGGTGCAATAGGTGAAGAGACATTTTCTTCAATCAGAACAGTCCAAGCACTAAATGGACAAAAGAGGGAGATCAACCGGTTTGTTCCATATTTGTACTCAACAGTAAAATTAGTGTGGAATAGTTACTTGTGCAAAGGCTGCAATGTACCGTTCGACTACTGACATCTTCGTAAACTAGCCTTTTGCCCTAACCTGCTAAATACGCTCGAATTGTGCTATGAAAATAATTAATTGTAAACTATGTAATTAGATAAAACATAGGAATTAAAAAAGAATATAACTGCCATTTTATTCGTTTTTGATTGTTAAAAAAGTGTAATTGCTGTAAGCAGACTATGCCAGTTTTCTTTTAAAATACATTCAAATAGTATTCCGCACTGTGCCGTACAGAGACATAATAACACGCAACGGTGCAAGAGTCTCATGTACCATACCATATCACATTAAATTCAAGTCGTATGTTCAAGTGGTTAAAATAGAACCTTTCAGTTTCGAAGCAGCTCTGGAAAACGGCCGCAAGATCGGTCTTGTCAAGTATTACATTATGGGACGTTGTGTCGGATTTTCCCATATTTGTACGTACGGATCGTATGCAATTGCCTTTTGGTAAGCCAATATTATTTTTTATGTTTTCTAAGAAAAGTGTACCTTTTTAATATTTCATGGTCAAAACTATACCCACTAAGCATGCAATTACAAGAGAAACCACAGAGGAAAAAGAGGGAAATATTTGGGGATGTTCCTGGTTTTTTGGTCGCCTAAACCATTTGCTGACCACTTCGTGAGCATGAGGTGACCAATTTTTCTGCAAAAATATCAAGCTGTCGCCATACAGTCTGCGGCTTACTGGTTAAGACATCCAGAAACAACCACAGACATCGAGTGACATCAAAGTGTATCCCTGAACAACCAGTAACAGATCTATGCGTTTGAACTCCGCAAATGATTCAAAATAGAGGACTTTCTTTAGACAGTCTCGACACTTTGTTAGTGTACAAAAGGTTTTTTATGAATGTTTTATCGTACCCTTACTCATAACAGTTTCCACAAGAATTTACTAAATGACGCTTGACATTGACAACTGTGACCAATTCATTGTTTTCTGTTTATTTCTTGATGTGGAATACACTTTTGTATGTGAGGGATGCCGTATGTTTTCGAAGTTCTTATAAAAGTATAAAAGTGTCGGGAACCGGCCAAAAACCGTTTGGTGACTTGTCATGTACGGAGTTTCTGCGATTTTGCGGTCCGCTTACCTTCTTCTATACCACCTTTGAGTTTTTTTCTCTATTTTATGAAAAATCAGTTGTTCAGGTTTGGAAGCCGCGTTATTATCAACGATCCGACTTTTGACCGAGGTCTCATATTCACGGTAAGCAAAATTTTTGCTATAACATGTTTCTATATTGTTCGAAACAAGTTGTGTTCGTAATCTTGAAGCTTCTTGTTTGTGCGCCCATGTTATGCCACACCATTCAATCAACAGTATACATTCTACTCGTATAAAATGACCCTCGGATCCGGTTTGAACTTTCAATTAGTGTGGCGTTTAAAAATTTCACTACACTTACATTAACTTAAGTATTTACTCGTCTTTGTAATCTGGTTTACTGTATCTCCCAGGTGTTCTTCTCCGTCATGTCTGGTTCCACTGCCCTCGGGGGTGCTCTCCCACACTTGGGAAGTATTGCCACGGCAATCGGGGCAGCCCGTTCCGTTCTCAAAGTATTGAATACGGTGGGAAAATTGGATTTAACTCTCTTTTTTTTTTAATTTATTATCATTATTTATTATAATCCAATTCAATCCGTGTTCACTCAGTGTGCTACTTTGCCGATTTTCCTTGGTACTCTAGCTAGCGAGGAATTGGCACAACATTGGTGTATTACTATCTCACGGGCTGATTGGTGAATTTGCTCGATTTATTTTCACCATGAATGCTTACCCACAATGGAAGCTTGTAGCATGGCTTTGTCCTTCAGAGCCAAAAAACACCTTGTCAGCCTCCTTCTTACTTGGGACGGGAACCGAACCTGTGACCTTTGCACGAGAGAACACCACTACGTTACATAGCCAGGCTGCGTATCTGTAGGTGTAGGCGTGCAAATATAAAATGCAATATTTGATACATTTTCGCTTTCTTATTCAGCACCCAGCAATTGACCCCTACTCGGAAGAAGGAATCTATCTGCCCGACCTCCACGGAGCTATCGAAGTCAAAAATGTGCACTTTACCTACCCACTGAGGAAGGATGTACCGGTGAGGAGGTTTAGAGGGGAGAGAAATAGAGAGAAAGGGAGAGACAGAAAGTAAGAGAGAGAGAGAGAGAGAGAGAGAGAGAGAAACCTACAGTGTGTGTTTGAAAAAGTTAGCGAAGTATTCAGCGTATTATTAGAATCAGTCTCCAGTCGCAAAAGAAAACATAGAGGTATAGCGCAGGACAATTTGTTCAGTATCTCTGAAAAACAATGACACATTTAGATTCTAAAAGGCATTTCATTTACCGTACAACCGGGACAAAAAGTTGCACTAGTGGGCGCATCCGGATGCGGAAAATCAACAATTATCAATCTACTTCTCAGGTTCTACGACCCGAATAAGGGAACTGTGGGTTACTAGATGCAATTGTAGGTTTTTCTGTTCAGTTAAAAGATCAGACACGAAAAAAATGGTTTCATAACACACAGACTTCATGGAATTAGAATTAGAGCTAAGCCATGTAGTAATATTTTTCGTGAAGATGTTACTGAAGATGTACAATTTGTCAGCTGAAATTAGCAGTTCTACTCTGCTATATTTTGCGTGACAAGTTAAAGCTTTTACTAGTTCTTTGAGCAACCCCTCTTAATTACATATTTTAGGTTTCAATCGATGGTTTCGATATGAGAAAACTGAACGTGAAAAACCTCCGCGAACAAATTGGAATTGTCTCACAGGTGATAATGGAGTTTGATTTATAGTTGTTTAAAGGGAGAGGCCCATGAGAATAAAGTTTTCCTCAATTTATTTGTAAAGAATGTCCGGAATTTCAGAATTATTACCTTGAAAACCGCATTTCTTGAAGCCTAGAACTCACAGAGTTATCCCCCGGCAAAGAGTTCGGCCAGGTACCGTAGTCAGACTCAATTTTCTCTCTTTTAGGGCATTCTTGTATTGCAAACGCCTCTTTATAGTTGTAGGAATGATCTTTATTCGTTTGACCATTCTTATATAGAGAAAGAATGCAAATGAACGCATATAAACCGTAAAAACGAATTTTGACGTTGCTGACTGCGGTACCTAGCCGAACTGTTTACCGGGGAATAACTCTGCGAGTTTGAGGCTTCACGCAATGCGGTTTTCACAGTAATAATTCTGAAATTCCGGACATTCTTTACAAATACATTGAGGAAAACTTTATTCTCATGGGCCTCTCCCTTTAACTTATTCAAAAGACACAGTTTACATAGTTTTATGTCTACCGAATAGGTATGTGGCTATGAAAAACCATTTTGCTATGCACCTCTGCTTATATAGCTTTAGTATATGTATGTATTATTTCTATTTATTTTAGGAACCTATTCTTTTCGACGGAACTCTGTATGAGAATATCGTGATGGGAAAAGAAAACGCTACCCAAGAAGAAATTATGGACGCGTGTAGAAATGTGGGTTTCTTCATGATTTTACGGCCTTCCATTGCGAAACCGCAGAGAAAATCATCGCGGGTTCTATGCCTGGTGCCTCCATTTTTTTTGCAAATTGAAATTTAATTTATAGGCTAATGCAATGGACTTCATCAAGCTTCTACCGGACGGTCTGGCGACACGTGTTGGAGAGAGAGGAGTGCAATTGTCGGGAGGTAGACCATTTCTAAGCTATTGGTACTCATCAATCAATCAAAAGAATAATTCTTGTCGGAAAAAACTGTTTCGACAGCACTGAAACTTCTGTTCCAATACTACAAAGTCCACATGATATATCTGCGAAATCCAGCGCAGAGATATCATGGGGAGTTTGTAGTGAAGTTGAAGCAACGGTGAGAGACGAGCGTGATCGGGAGCGAAGTGGGCCAAGTTGGGTTCGTAGTTCCGTAGTTGTCCGGATTTACCGGCGGTCGCCATGTTGCGAAAACAATATACTCCGACAAGAATTAAGGCTTTTATATGACTTCCGATGTGTGGGCGCCGTCCCATATATTTTTTATTGAGTGGGCGTCCAGACGACGAAGTTCATGTTCTTCTGAATATATTAACGATATTAACTTTTACAAATAATTATTTGTTTTTGCAGATATTATTTTGCAGAAGTTATTAAGTTATATATAGCGAGAGGGCTGTCGCCGCCTGAGGCGGCTACACATGCGCTCCTATTAAAATTATCATACTGCTACTGCATACTTGTATGAAACGACTGAAACGTATTTTCCAATTTTATGTAATGAAATTCAAATGCGCTTTTTTAAGAGTTGCGTAAAGGGGCTACTTATACCAAACGCCTGAAACGTAGAATTCCGTTTCGTTCACACAAACAAAAAAGTAAACTCTTCTCCTTTACATAATAAGATATAATAAAAAACAATAATACTAATATTCAAATAAGTTATTATCAACTTATTACAATCAAGTAAGTAATCAAGTAGTTAGCGATTCAGAAGTCTTATTGTTAATCATGACCATGGATATACTACGTTATCTTCCCTGTAATTTTTTTTACATATAAACCGTAAATGAATTTCCATGACTTTCGGCCGGCCTCCGAATTTTTTTTCAAAGAGTTGTATTTCCTATTGTTAGGTCAGAAACAGCGAATTGCTATTGCTCGAGCTCTGGTCAAGAATCCGAAACTTCTTCTTCTTGACGAAGCGACCTCACTACCTTATCGGGGGGAGAAATACAAATTTCCGATAATCAATCATGATTGGATTCTTAGGGCCCATTGACTCTTTCTGACTTGGTATATGTGTTTGTATTGTATTGGCCCTCTGCTGGGCCCTAATGTCGTGTTCATTAGTGTAATTAGTGTAATTAATTAATTAATTTTCGTAATTTGTATTGTAATGTAAAAACACAGATAGATCTCTAAAATTTTATTACTTATCACCAAAACGTAGTTTAATAGATTCAGCATTGCATGGGCCACATTGATAAATGGTGTAGGTGCCAGTTCCATTATCATTCCGTGTCACTTCCATCTTGTTCTTGCAATCATCGCATGTATAAAATACAATCAGCTGGCGAGCATTAGTTGAAACCTGGCGTTTCGTCATAGCCATTCTTTGCTTCTTTTTGTAGTCAGTCCCATTTTGGGGGACCGACTCAAAATTCGAATTATTTTCCTCTGGCAATTGCGGTGGATGTGGGGGAGGGGGAATATAGGGTACGGTATCGTACCACATGTTGGCGGGAGCACCGAGCTGCGGCGGTACAGATGACATGACTGACATTTTTCAACCTATGCCAAACTTACATCTCAAATTGTGGTGGGCGTGACCACCGAAAACCGGTTTTTCATATATTTCGTTAGAACACGAATGCCAAAAAAAGTTAGTTCAGTATAAAAAACACATGAAACAAACAGAGTATCGTTTCTCTTATTTATTCAAGATCAATGCATAAAAAAAAAAAATATGTAAACACATGATAACAAAAGTACTAAACAAGAATGCGATTATCAATAATAGTAAAAAAGTAAATCATCGTAAAAAAAAGTACATTAAATCAATACACAATCAATTTACAATAGTGAAATATACAGTACTGTTAATAATAATACAAATATTAATTTTTTACTTTACAGTTTATGTATGTTATTAAAATGAAGCAGGGATGAACCTTTTATACGTGTGCAATCTACTTCTTATAATGGAAAACCACATTAGGCTATGTTAGTCTAGTTTTATGAAAATATACACACAGTAAGCGTAAGGTACAGTAAGGTAGGTGCATTATTCCTCTTCTTCCAACTCCTCACGAAATAGACCGTACAGTGACACTTGCTGCAACAAATCATTCTTAACTAACCCAACCAAAAAAAAAGTAATTTTGTGCATATGTTTAACACTTCCTTACAAACAAAATCCCTCCAGAAACTCCAGAAACAATACCTCGACACTGTATCTTCGTATACAGCCCAGGCGTGGACATTCCATCATTGGATAATAATGTGAGACGGTATAGACAGTTCTCGACTCTACAGGTAAAGGCGGGGGACATTCGTAAGTGCGAGTGTTTCCGGAACATTGATATAGTGGAAGAAACGTAATCTAAAAAAACAATATCATCTTCAAAGTGTAAAAATAATCCCTTACGTAATTTATTCTATCTACTAAAAAAATGGGTAAAATACCTTTCCAAGGATGATCGTCTTTTCACGGTCAACTTGTACTTGTCAATATCTCGTCAACCGTTCGCAGACTCTTTCAAGTACATAAAAGTATGCGATCCATTATCGCGAATAGGGCACGTTATTAGATGCATGAGCATGGTGTCCTATTTGGCAGCTTCCATAATTGAAAAATTTCACATCGCTATTTGTCTCAGATAGTCAAGTGAGCATATTGGAAGTGTACCACATCTTGCTCTCACAAACATATTGGACGTGAACCACCGCTTTGTGTGTAACAGTTATTAGAGCTTGTGGAAGCATACAAGTAGTTGCTCTTGTGAATACCCTTGATAGTAGAGGAATTGTAGTTCGGAGTTCACTTTTATGTTGATAACGTAGAATTTACAAAATATATGGTCAAGTTACAAATCAAAATATGAAAAGAATGTTAAAAAACGTCTTTAGACAAGCAGTATTTAAAAACGACATTAATCAAATTTATATCCGTACGGGTAAACTTTGAAATCAAGATGAATACCTTTGCAATTTCTAGCAAAATAAGTCTTATGTGTTGTAATACTACTCACAGTACCCATCTTCTTAACAATCCTATCAAATGTAAATGAGAGAGGTTCAATAGAATCTTGTGTACCACTACAAAGAGCAATTGTCTGTTTTTCGATAGCATCAATATCTAACAAATTCTTTGTGGAATAGTTTTGTGAAATTCCTCTGAGTTTCAAAATGTGCATATACGTATCCTTACTACTATCACCGCCTGTATACTTCATTCGCAAAACATATTGTTTGGCACCAGGTGCAACCAGTTTACACCCTTTATAGTCTACAGGTATTTCACTAGTCAGTTGACCAAGTTCACTACCTGCATGTCTTTTCAAAAAATTGGAAATAATAGGGTCATTCTCAGTAGCCAAACACATTACAGAATCTGTATCACAATACAACACCTTTTCAGGACCCAATTCCATTAGAAGCTTAGTTAGTATGACACGAGCTCTAGATGTAGTCACTATGCCTACAATCAAACTACCGTACTTTACGGAATGCAAAGACTCCTTTCTCTCACAACTCTTGAACATCCACACATCACTATTGTACATTACCTCCTCACCTTGGATTTCCTTCGTAGGTGAATACCAGAGATCATCCACTTGTTGACTTGTATTGCAAAATGTAACTGAACTAAGCTGAACTCGCTGGGCACACTTTCCCCAAAGGCTATTTAAAAACATTTTGGAGATAAATCGCATCTCCTTACAAGGATTATCGAGCTTTTCTCGACACAAACTTATACCATGTTTCTGCTGAAACCTCTGCATAAATTCTATCTTTTCTTCATCACTCATATCAGGTCGCTCCCATCCGGAGCTTTCGCACTTGATCTTAAAAAAGTTTGACATGTAACTACCAAACAACCCACTGTTTAAGGGTTCGTCATCCGTTGCCCCTCGGGTGAATCGATTCCAGGCCCACACCTCGTGCACCGCCATTACCCTGTACCCGTGGTCCAGTGCCATCTGTAGCTCCTCATGGTACCAGCAGTCTGTCAGGGATCGCTCATCATCGCTGTGCTCACATTTAACATTTCCAATATTATCTCCTTCACACTTTACTTCAGTGCAACGTCTACATAGTGGGTAAAACAAATACTCTGCGTGCCTGTATGGAAGCAATGCAATGAAAAGGTTGCGTGGTGGTAAAACTTTGCAAAAATACAATCCCTTGTATGCTAGGTTTTGTACGTTTCTCCTCTCTACAACACTGCAACCACCTACAAAGATTGTGACATCTCTACTCTTCACTGGACATGCATCACTTAGTGTAGGACTACGGTATACAGTTGGAGTGCCTAAAGGATAAGGTGTGGTGCTGCACACATATGGATACAAACTTACAACGTCCAAATACTTGATCTCTTCGCCTTCTTTTGGCTCGACTATAGTACGGAAACTTTGCGTCCTACCTCCTTTGAAAGCCTTGCGTGGCTCCAAAATACCTCTACACTTGAAATTTTTCATAAATTTGTCCATCTCACTATTGGTCAAACACTCATTTTTAATCTTACATTCCCAAATACTTTTTACTCTAAAACCTGCATCTTCCAATTTCTTTGCACGTGCTATTGTTGCACGATACAACTCTCCAAATGGTCTATCAACCGTGGGATTTCTTACTGTAGAACGGAAACAATTTGGACAGCCATGAAAGTAACAACCATTTACCTCAACAGCTACCTCCTTACCGTCATAATCTACATAATAACCGTCCAATCGCAAGCGTGACCCATCAGCTAGTGTAATTTCTTTCTCCCCACCATTCTCAGCGTGTCTAATTGGCCACCCTTCTCTTTTAATTATCCATTCTAGATATTTTACACCAAGTTCACTATAACGCTCATTTGCTTTATAACCATTCTCAGGAAGCGCAGCAATATAGTGTTCATTATGGTAGATACGAAATGTGCTCAAACATGCGCTAGCCAAAGTCAAATCCTTGGCAAAAGGGTCATGACGGGATGCTTCAATAAAGAACTTGCGATACTTTAAACAACCTTCCATTAGCACACGTACGTCCTGCAGACAATACTTACAAATTTCCTGTTCCAAATTGAAAGGGATTCTTTGTTCTTTCATCTCATTCAAAAATTTTATCACATCTGACCTCTCCTTTTCACTCTTTTTGGAAGCATTAAAGTACTGTAGTTCAGGCCATTCAGTTGAAGTAAGGAAATGTTCAGTGTTTGCAAAAATTGGAAAATGACCTTTTGATTCAGACAAACCAAATGTCGCTGCAAATCTCCCCAGTGGAAGGGGAATAAAATTGCATGAATCAATAATACGTAATTTACTAATTCTTTGAACTTGTGGATCGCATGGTTTTGTAATATTCCATACACTATCAATGGGGCTACACGGTCCTTTACGCTTAGTGCGTTCAGTTTTCAACAGTATGATAGATTGACCATTTGTAGTCACTTTGGGAGTTATGCTCTTCTTTAACAACCAGCTTAGCAAAAAATGACTATCAAATCTAGACCCGTTGTGTGCAAATACCGTATATCCATTAGTTATGTCAGGTGTGAAAAAGAGCCAGGTGCAAAACTGGTCAATTACCAAATTGGGATCAAAACTTGTACTGGAGAATATCTTTGGTTCCTTTAAACATTTACATGGACCATCAGAGGGATTCTTTGCAACATTATTAGGCCAAAACTGTGAATCACAGCACTGGTCGCATACCATCATTGCAATGGCCTGTGTAACAATATGCTGGGGCCTCCATACAATTTCTCCTTGTTCATCAATAGTATTCACACTAGTTTCAAAGTCATAAAAAATATAACGAAAGTTCGCCGCTTTTTTCGCCTCTTTTTCTCTCTCATCTACGGTCAAAGGTCCCCAACCGCATTTATGAAATTTGTTCCGATACCTTTTACAACGCTCACAATAATAGTCTCTACCACACACATGTTTGCTTTTTGGCACACTTCCACTGTAAAACAAAAATCCACAATCCTTACATTTGTACCTATGACAGAGACATTTGCCCTTTTTCAAGTGCGCAGAATAACATGTACTATTTTTAAAGTCAATATTACACTCAACACAAGTCTTTTCCTCTCCCAAAACTGTAGGACAATCACCAAAGCTGCCACAATCCAAACATTTGTGAACACATCGCAAGTGCCTAGATTTTTCTTTGAATAGCCCCCCACAATAAGGGCATAGATGCTCTAGTTTGGGACGATTTTTGCCATTAAAATGATCACTTAGAGAATTTGGAAAAATTTCAAAATGCTTACGTATGCCATCGTACAAAATGGGTACAATCGGCTTTAATAGTTTGTCTTCAGGCATGTAGAGTACATTTCCTGTGTAATAGTCATATAGAGCTAATCTAACAGAACTTGTACGTTTATTCAAATGTACTAAATCAGAAATGTCCATTAATCTATTCGAGCTAACAGTAAAATTGGGGATATGTAAGGCTGCACATTCTAAGGCTCGTTCCCTTGCATAATCTTCGTCTAGCATTACACGATCTAGTAGCTTTTTGCACCTTGTTACCATATGATGCCTACCATGTTCAGTTTTGTAAGCGGAACGTGTATTTTCGTACTTGACTCTAGCAACCCCTCTCACTACAGCCAAGAGCAGGCAAAGATTGTTCCCAGTATTAGAGCCACCCAAAAATTGTTTGGGTCTAATTGAGATTTTGAGGGAAAGGCCCTGGTCTAGTTCCACACCCTCAGCACTTTGCATTACTTTCTGTGCAAATGCAAACAAAGCCTGTGCTGTGTTTTGCATTCGGTTCCTAGGGGGTAAGTATACATACTTTTTATGTAAGACACTCATGGATTCGTGCCGCATTTCAACGGAAAAAAGAATATCGTCAATTGGTGTTTCAATCATAAAGTTATCAATCAACTGTTGTAAAATATGGTCAATTGCATTTTGAACAATATAAACAATTAGTCCTACAGCAATGCTACCCTCAATGTTCTGTAACATAATGTCACCATGAAAAGTAGCGGCGTTCAGTTTGGGAGAATTCTCAATATGTAAATTCTCAAATTTGTAAAAAGATGTCACATCAAAATTAGCATTAACATTAGAAGAATCAAAATTAATAGTAAAAGGCATGATTTAAAAGAGTGCACAGTGTTGACTGTACTTTTTAATTTTTTCCCTTGGCAGTGCCCTTTTAAAGGGAATGGGCGGAGCTCATTTTTTTCCATATGAGTCATACCTACTATTGAAACGAAGGCTTAGTTTGCCATCGAACCTGTCCCATACACATTTTTCCTTGTAATCATCTTGTACCAACTGGTAAAGTGCTCCTAGGCACTGTGTTTCTAGGCACTGTGCTTAGGCACTGTGTTCAGGAAGCGTGAATGTTTTGAAAACGTAATTTGACAATAATACCGGTTGTGAGTGCTCTTGGCTTTTTGCCACTCTGCATAATAGCTGTGCGCAAGGCTACGCTTCACTTTGATTATTAGTGACTGGTCCTTTTTCCATATGAGTCATACATACTCTCGAAATTGGCAAAATCCAGTTTTGGCAAAATTACTCAAAATTAGGGGTATTTAAGTACCCATAGGGTGTCTACGACTTTATTGATGCAAACACTTACTCGTATACATATTGCTAAAACATAAACGTATACATAAAAGCACTCCTGGTCTACCACTAAAAGCAGCCAAGCGTACCGTCAAAAAAAAAAGCACTCCCTGTGCATTAGTCCATAAGCAATTTTCTATAATAACCTATTTTGACCTTGATAAACCAGGCTTTGGATTTTTGCCTGAATTGGTAATTCAAAGAGTAAAATCCTGTCTGACTTTTGACCTTGATAAACCAGGCTTCAGCGTGATTCGGTCAATTATCAAAAAAAAACTGTTTGATTTAACGTAAAGGAAAACACGTATAACCTAAAAATGAATAAAAGTATCGAACAAATTTTGACATTTTCTGATCATAAGTCTCAATTTTTGAACAATACAGTCTTCATTATTCTAATTATTCTCTTAATAATTCTCGAGTGTTTGATGAAGAATGCAAAGGCTGCACGTGTGAAACGTAAAAACAAAAGACAGGACAATCAACAACATTTATTGTTAACTTCACCCGTCTAATGAATTAGTAAGTATTTATTACTTAATTGTGTGGACAGCGATGAGCGAAGATCAAGACAAGCAGAACCATGCAGTCCAAGGCAAACAACCGCACGCTCCTAGCACATTAGCATAGTTCCGTGTCATG
This sequence comes from Pelodera strongyloides, assembly GCA_036852015.1. Taxonomy (NCBI): domain Eukaryota; kingdom Metazoa; phylum Nematoda; class Chromadorea; order Rhabditida; family Rhabditidae; genus Pelodera; species Pelodera strongyloides. The sequence continues at coordinate 24,814 of JAANDG010000787.1, read as the reverse complement.
GCAACTTGGGGTGCCCCCATTCCTCTGATACTGTAAAAATGTATAAAGGATTAAATTTAAAAAAAGTGAGGAAGCATATGAGTCATAAGAAACAATACAGAATATAAGCGAAGCGGTGAGCTAACATGTTCAGTTTGCATGTTTTCTTCTTGTTGTGCACCCTGTTGTTCCACGATTATTGAGAATCAATCAGAGATGGCGCACCGTTTTGTTTTCAGACAACCGTTCAGTCTTTTTTTGAGCGGTCCATCAAATAGTGGGAAAAGCACATTTGTGAAAGCAGTGATTGAAAATTTGCATGAAATTGTAGATGGAAATCCAATTGATAAAATTGTATATTGTTACAAAAGTATGCAACCTCTCCTTGAGGAATTGGGTGATCTAGTTCATTTATTTGAGGGGAAACCAAGTGTTGAAGACTTGGAATCCATTAGTGGTGATAATAAATTGATAATTTTTGATGATTTGGCCAACGATATTGATGATGATTTTCTTTCTACATTATTTACCGTATATGTTCATCACAAGCATTGGAATGTGATTTTCATTGCGCATAATTTATTCAACAATAAACGAACAAGTAGAGCTAATGCTACGTACATTGCGTTGACATGTAATCGCGCAGATAGGTTACAGGTGAGAACATTAGCTAACCAAATGTGGCCTGGTAATAGTAAGTACTTGGTTGATTCCTACGATGATGTATGTCGTGATGCATATAGTTATCTGATAATCGATAATCACCAATTAACAGATCATAGACATCGGTTAGTCACAAAAATTTTCCCTCAGGAAGAAACTATTTATTACTTACCAAGACAGTAATCCCCTTCATTGTTTAACATGTATGTCGATCAATTGGTCGCTCTCTGTAGACGCCTATCCCAAGGCAAGAATTGTTCATGCATTCTGAAAAAGGCGAGACCTGAAGAAATTAAACAACTCGTCGAATTTCTTCACAACATTACCCAATCCAACGTACCAATGTTCAAGAAAGAGTTTATTAAACTGAAGCCTCATATGAAAACGATAGGAAAAATTGCAAAAATAAGGACAATTTCGCAGGCTCGCGAACAACTTGTACAACATGGACACGGTTTTTTACCCTTGTTACTTAGTGTCGCACTTTCGCTTGGTCAATACCTTTTAAAGAAAAAAGGTTCTTCAGATTAGTCATTGTTCAACATGTCTTTTAGAAAACTAGTTGTGCCTCCGATTGTTAGTTCAGGCAATCTTGGTGATTTTTCTCAAAAAGATGAGAATATTTCAAAGCTTTCCACTCTTGACAACAATTTAAAGTCTGTAATTCATGATAAACATTTGCCTGAAGAAGCTCGAATTTTGCTTTACAATAATCTTGTTGGTACATTTACAGATTTCCTAAATGATTATCGACATCCTGTTCACAAAACAAAATTACCGTTACCCAATAGTCCTGTAACACCTCATGTTAGTCGTATTCCTGTGCCAGCACCTAGGGCGTCACAAACTAATCGTACTCCCGCACTGAATAGAACTCCACGCACTATTAACCGCAATGTAACACCTGGTATGGTATATGTCACACCTCGCACCCAAATTACACCCAACACATCAATCACTGAGAGTCCATTTACAAAACGACAATTGGAGGAGGCGCTCTTTGAAGAAAATACACCACCTATAAAGAGCAGTAAGAAGCATAGAAACGACAAAAAATACGTTACATCTCCAGCTGTCACCCGTAAAAAGACTGGTAAATTACCGCCACCTGTTAAAAGATATGGCTTCGGAAAAGACCGGTTCAAAGTCAGAAGATACCGACTCGTTGTTAACTAGGCTCTACTTTGATTTGAAGCGTAGCCCTATTGCTTATAGTTCTGCACATAACCTATATCAAGAAGCTCGAAAACATGGAATTTCTCGTAGGGATGTTGCAATTTTTTTACGCAAACACGAGGCCTACTATGTACATCGACCAATACGTCATAGGTACCCTCAACGAAAAATGCGAGGATCATCTTTTATGAGTCATGTACAGGCTGATTTGGCCGACATGAATTATGCCTTTGAACACAATAATGGTTTTCGTTATTTTTTACTAGCTATTGATTGTTTCTCACGCCGTGTTTGGTGCGAACCACTAAAAACCAAGCGACCAAGTGGTGTTGTAAGTGGATTTCGCAAGTTTTTTACAAAATTTCAGCCCTATGTATTGCTGACCGATTCTGGTACTGAGTTCTTTAATCGTGAAATGCGTGCATATTGCAAAGAGTATGAAATTGAGCAAGTTGCTCTAGTTTCTTCTCCTAGCAAAGCTGCAATGGCTGAACGTGCTATTCAGACAATCAAGAACCGTTTGGCTCGTATACAGACCCATCGAAATACTCTATCCTGGGTTGAATACCTAGCAGATGTTGTTCATGCGTATAATTCTACAAAGCATTCCAGTATTGGTATGGCTCCCTATGAAAAGGGTCCGAGTTTTGTGTGGGAACCGATAGCCGACGAGGGGCGTGGTCAAGTACGATACTCACAGGGTGATCTGGTTGTCATAAGCAAATTGAGGGGTGTATTTGAAAAGGGATACACAGGGAAATGGTTGAAAGAGCTGTTTGGTGTACAAAGTGTTACACCTGGTCAACCTACTGGATATTACCTAGAAGATATGAATGGCGAGTCTGTAAAAGGCATATTTTACGAACAGGAACTGCAAAAGGTTGAGAAAACAGATGACGTGTACAAGGTGGAGAAAGTTTTGGAAAGAAAAGTGGAAAAGGGGAAACGAATGGCATTGATTCGCTGGCAAAATTATGGTCCCGAGTTTGATAGTTGGGTGGAGGAGTCAAGCATTATAAAACTGTAATATTTTGATAAAATGTTCATTGTTAAACATGTCTGATTTTCATATCACGCTTGTAAGCAACTCACGTCATGGTGACACTAGTTGTAGTTTCACAAACTTTTTACCCCAGCCCCTTGAGCTTCCTGCCATTAACGGTAGGTGGGAGTGTGGCCTTGCTGAACTTATAACAACAAATTCTTTTGATCAACTATCCACATATGAGACAATAACTATTACTTATAATGATGGACATGTAAATTATGCTGTCCTTCTGCCTGGTAATTATCAGACTGTCGAATCATTGACAGCAGGTCTTGAGAAAGCTGTTGAATTTGCTTCAAAAAGTGGAGTTCTTAAAAGTCGTAAACGTAGAGCCGCTGACACTGAAAATTTCAATCTCGAAGATCTCAAAAAGGGATCATTTCTTAATGATGTTACTGATGAAGATGAGATATTGAAAGATGAGGAGAGAAAGGCAGAGGAGAAAAGGCTTAATGAGAAAGAGTTGAAGCCAGTAGCTGAGGAAAAGAAAAAGGCAGACGACGTAGCGAAAAGAATAGAGGAGGAGAAGAGAGCAGCGGAAGTGAAGAGAAAGGCAGAGGAGAAGAGAGCAGAGGAGGAGAAGAGAAAGGCACAGGACGCGAAAAAAGTTGAGGAAGAGAAGAGAAAAGTAGAGGAAGCGAAAAAAGCAGAGGAAGAGAAGAGAGCAGCGGAGGAGGAGAAGAGAAAGTCAGAGGAGAAGAGAGCAGAGGAGGAGAAGAGAAAGGCAGAGGAGAAGAGAGCAGAGGAGGAGAAAAGAAAGACAGAGGAAGCGAAAAAAGCAGAGGAAGAGAAGAGAGCAGAGGAGGAGAAGAAAAAGACAGAGGAAGAGAAGAGAGCAACTGCGGAGAAGAGAAAGGCAGAAGAATTAAAAAAATCAGAGCAAGAGAAGAGAGCAGAGGAGGAGAGCAAGACAGTAGTTGAAGAGAAGAGAAAAGTAGAGGATGCAAAGAAAAATGAGGAGAAAAAAATTCATGAAGAAGCAATTTTTATGGATGAAGAGGAATTAAAAAAGGGAAGTTTATTTGAACCTGAAAAAGAAGAAGAATTGTTGGATAAAAAGAGGGAAGAGGAGCGAAGAAAAATTGAAGAAGATAAAATAAAGAGAGAAAATGAGCTGAAGGAGGCTGAAGAAGAGAGAAAAAGAATAGAACTAGAAGAGAAGCGTAAAGAGGAGGAGCAGAAAAGGCAAAGAGAAGAAGAGGAGGTAAGGAAGAGATCTGAAGAGGAGAAGAATAATCAGGAGCGAAAAATGGAGGAGGCAAGAAAAAAAGCCGAAGCTATCAAACAAGCTGAAAAGCTTGTCCTTGAGGAAAAGAATAAGGAAAAAAATTCCAGTAAATTGCCCTCAAAGACCCTGGTAGAGGTGTCGAAAAATGAAAAGGAAGTAGATCATGTCATGATTTCTGAATCCGATTTGATTAGAGGTAGTATTATTGATCCTGATACTTTACAAATAAAGAAGGACGAGGAAGCGGAAAGACGGGAACTTGCTATACGTGCACGAGAGGAGGCTAGTAGAAATGAGGAGATTGATAGAATTCTCGGGCACGGTACTGTCAAAGCTGTGGAGATGAATCCTAATATGGTGTACAGTAATAGTACTGGACATGCATCTAATAATGGAGGGATAGACGTAAAGTTTTCATACAATAAACACAACCGCCGGATGGTTTTACACATGAGTGAAAATGTCAAATCTGTTGAACTATCACGCCAACTAAGATATATTTGTGGGTTTGAAAAGACAAAAATGATGTCAACAACGGAGGCAAAATACATGATTGATTTTTACAATGCATCGTCTGATATTTTTGTTTACTGCTCGATAATTGAACCAACAATTGTGGGTAACCGAAAGGCTGATCTTTTAAGAATTGTACCTTTGCCTGATGTCCCCTTTGGATCTAGTTTTTCTACGTCATTTCAACATATTCAATACCGACCTCTGATTACGAATAATTCGATAAGTGAAATTTCCATTCGACTTTTGAACAGTCGTGGCGAAGAATTGCGTCAAAATTATGGTACAACATTTTGTATATTACACTTCCGTCGAATGAATTAGCTCAGTATAACAACTTACCTGTTGAAGTGCGGTCATGTATAGCTACGTGGATTTCGACCCCAGCTCTATTAACTGGGAGAAATCTTTTGGTTTACAATCTGGAGGCTCATATTCTCCTCAACCATACATTGGTGTTTATGACCATAGAGGATTTGGATTTTTTTCAAGTTTTCTACGTTATCTGGTTCCTGTTCTAAAGTCTGTTGGTTCAGCAGTTGGTAAAGAAGTTCTTTCTACAGGTGCCAAGACGGCCCAAGACTTTGTTGAAGGTGTAAATTTGAAAGAATCTCTCAAAACAAGAGCAAAGGAGGGTGCTCATAACCTGTTCGAAAAAGCTACAAAAGCTACCGAAAAAAAGACTGGTGCAGGAAAAAGAAAGTTAATGCCCCGCCCCCATAAGGGTACAAAACGGCTAAGAAGTGTCGGTGTTTATAAGTTGTAGGAGGTGTTGATAGCAATTTAGTTGTGTCAGTGTACACTCGTTGAACGGTTGCTGTGATGAAGGCTATCACCGACAAGTCTCAGTTTGTATTTAGTGGAGAATTGGACTGGTTTTCCAGTCCACCTACTAGTATTGGAGTAAAATCAACACGATTCAGAGAAATAAACCTCGAGTCTACTCTTCAGCAAGATGGACCCTTTGTTTTCCGTATTCAGAAAGAACCCAATTTTATTAACCTTGCTCGTTCATATGTACAAGTAGTGTTCTCGATAAAAGATGATAATGATGCAGGATTTGATGGAAATAATTCCAAGGTTAGCGCTATACAATACCTTCCAAAAACAATGTGGAAACAGGTCACCGTAAGTATCAATGGCATATCCGTTGAGGATAGTGGACCCTGTCAATCGTATCGTTCATTTATTATCAATGAGCTCAACCGCGATTCGCATGATAAAACGTACAATTTGGGCAGCATTGGGGGATATGACGTCCGTGATGATGGTACTTCTCTAGCAACAAATCCTGGTTATCTTGCAAAGTCTGCACAATACAAGGAAGGTAAGACAGTACAGGTGATGAGTCAAATGGATTTGGGCCTTTGTACTACCGGAAAATTGCTACTCAATAATGTTGATTTGAAGATTCAACTGCATAGGCAACCTGATAGTTTTATCCTAAACTCTTTCAATAATGACACTCGATGGAGATTTGTAATTGATTCTGTGAAGCTCTTTGTTTGTGAGTATGAACTGTACAGCGATATTCAATCTACACTTGAGAAAAAATTGAACAATGGTGATGCTGTATTTTATCCCTTACGATCGCATGTTTGTAAAAACTACAATATTCCAATTGGCACGTCCTCTACTCAAGAAATTACTCTGTTCAATGGCATGCAAGTACCTAAAAAACTTTATGTTGGACTTGTTTCCGCTGGGGCTTTTGCCGGAGATTATAAGAAATGTCCTTTTGAATTTAAAAATTTTGGGGTGAAAAACATGTACATTGATCATAATGGACTCACTTTCCCTGTTCGACCCTGGAATCTGGATTATGAACATGATCAATTTTCACAAGCACTAGTCAGTCAACATGAAGCCCTTGGTTTTGGTGTGAGTGGTAGAGATAACGGTATTAGTGCTGAGCGGTTTAAGAAAACGCGCTGTATCTACACTTTTGATTTATCGACTGGTGCAGGTTACAATACGAACACATTTGAATTGGCAACACCCGGAACAACAACTTTACGAATTGAGTTTACAGCAGCCACTACTGAATCTATACAAGTAGTTGCACTAGGAGAATTTCAATCAGTTCTTAACCTGGATCGTCAACGTAACCCCACTGTTCTATCGACTTGATGAATAATTTACAAATTGATGAATTGTTAAAGGGCGACAAGTACACCCGTCAATACTATATCGGTTGTTTTCCAATAGACAAACTGCCCCTAAAAGTGCCGTCACAATTTTCTCTTGTAATTAATCTGGATTTATCGACTGGTCCTGGTACTCATTGGGTTTGTGTTTGTAAGCTGAGAGGCCAAGTGTACTACTTTGATAGCTTTGGAGAAGTTGATGAGTCACCATATCTTTTAAACTGGTTAAAAAGAATTTGCGCAAGTTTCAAGTATAACAAGGCCCGGCATCAGCGGTACGACACTATAACATGTGGGCCTTTTTGCTGTTGGCTGCTAAGGGAAATGAGTAAGGGTCGAAAATTTGAGTCTTTGATCCAGTTTCTTCAATCAATAAAAAATGATGACAATTTTATTTCAAAATACATGAAAAACCAGTTTAAGATAGTCACGCCCATCCAATGAATTATGTAAGTCTGGTGTGCGCGGAAAAAAGTCAGTCATGGCAAATGTACCGACGCATCTCGTTGCTCCCTCCAATATGTGGAGTGATACCGTAACCTTTATTCCACCTCCACCACCACCCGAGTTGGAAGAAAATGCAAATTTTGTGTCGGTCCCTCAATATGACTACAAAAAGAAGCAAAGAATGGCTATGACGAAACGCCAGGTTTCAACTAATGCTCGCCAGCTGATTGTATTTTATACATGCGATGATTGCAAGAACAAGATGGAAGTGACACGGAATGATAATGGAACTGGCACCTACACCATTTATCAATGTGGCCCATGCAATGCTGAATCTATTAAACTACGTTTTGGTGATAAGTAATAAAATTTTAGAGATCTATCTGTGTTTTTACATTACAATACAAATTACGAAAATTAATTAATTAATTACACTAATTACACTAATGAACACGACATTAGGGCCCAGCAGAGGGCCAATACAATACAAACACATATACCAAGTCAGAAACAGTCAATGGGCCCTAAGAATCCAATCATGATTGATTATCGGAAATTTGTATTTCTCCCCCCGATAAGGTAGTGACCTCTGCCCTGGACACAGAAAGTGAGACGATTGTACAGGAGGCACTCGAAAAGGTGAGGAGTGCCGTTATAGCGCAGATGGTAAATTACTTCTCAGCCACGTAACAGAGGTTCGGTTTTAGCTGCCGCTGTGTGCGACCTGGCGTGGTCACATTTTGTCGCCGTTCCTTGCCGTGACATGAGAAATAACAAAGCTAAATAGTAATTTGAAATTTACGTACTTCTGTAGCCTATCCAAAATATCTCACAATTCTACATTTAGGCTCAATATGGTCGCACTACAATTATCGTGGCTCACCGCCTTTCCACCATTAGGAACGTGGATCAGATTTTTGTATTCAAAGTTAGTTGGAATTTTTTTTTGGGTTGAAAAGTAATTTATCTTGGTTCGTGACCATTTGTTGACCACCAGATGACGGTTTTTGATGAAACTTGGTCACGTGTTGCTCGCCAAATGGGCACGCCCACGAAAAGCCAGTACACCGTAACCAAATGGGTTCACTCGTTCACTTATTTCCTATTCAATTACCTATAACAATAAATATTCAGGAGGGCGATATTGTGGAACAGGGAACACATGAAGAGTTAATCGATAAAAAGGGGATTTTCTATAAAATGACGAGAGCCCAAGTACTCAGACAGCAAGACGAAGTCATACAGGGTGAGGAATTTATATATATATATATATATTTATATCTTATTATATAAAGTTGGGAGCTTTGTTTGTTTGTTTGTTTGTTTGATTGTGTGTTTGGATGATGTGCGTTACGCTCAGGAAGTAGGATCATGTCCCCATGCACTGAGCTATCTCACATCCCGAGCGCCCCTTTCACAAAAGTCCAAAAAAGGCTGCATATACGGAATGTGTGTGGTATATCGTTCGGGCGCTTCCGCGGCGCTCAAAGTACTTCGGTTAAAATATAAAGAACATGCAAATCTAGAGCAACAAAAGAAGCAATAAAGCGAGGATTTTAGCATATGCTAATTTTTTGAATCACTTTTGAATCCACGTTTCACGTATGTATGAAACAAAATGTACTAGAAGGTCGCCTCAGGCGGCGCAGCCGTCTGGTATATATATATATATACACTCCGCCCATCTAAAGGTGTACTGTGGCCGTATGCACCAAAGCTGGGAGTATGCACCCAGTGGGAGGTGAGAAACATATCAGGGAAACCTAGAAACAAATTCCCGGAGAGCCTCACCGTATTCGTTGATATGGATACAGTAGTTGCTAAGCCCTTGTAAGAAAATCACAGCTTCGTTTCCCGCCTTGGCAAGGAACAGGCCCACGAGAAAACAGTTTTCCTCAATTTACCAACGCAAAAACATTTACCAAAACAATGGTCGATGTTCTAGCTAGGTTGCTCGGCATTCCGAGAGGAGATTACAAAAATTAATTATGAAACTAAAAAATAGTTACTCATTAAAAATCAATAATTGGTAATTAAGAAATGGACGAGGCCGACGCGGCTTCTGGTGTGGAAAGTGTGAAGAGTGTTCGTTCGAGAAAATCATGTCAAATGATGAAAACACATAAGCTTTCTGCCCAATTCACGACAGGGGCTACTTCTGTGCTATCGAGGGCTTCCGAATCATCTGTTCATTCAATGCAATTAGAGGCCGAGGTGGGTAACATTTTTACTTTCTCTCTCTCTCTCTCTCTCTCTCTCTCTCTCTCTTGCACTCTCTCCTATCGCCACCTCCCTCTCGCTCCCTCTCTCCCTCTCTCGAACCTCTTTGGATACCTTTATGCTAATTTTATTTTTAACTCTATTCTTCCAGAAAATCCGTGTCAAGCCCACTCCGATCTCCAAGATTTTCGTGACAAACCGTGAAAATTGGGGGTTCTTTGCTCTCGGCCTAAGCGGTTCTATTCTCTCTGGAAGTCTTACACCGATATTTGCCTTGGTTTACGCCCAGATCTTCCAGGTACGTCTCGGAATTATAATAAAAGCAACGGGGTTGACAATCAATTGATGCTTTGTCTCATTGTTCGTATTATGTCAGTTTTAGCCGTTTCAAGCGGACAGTATGTGATTTATCTCTTTCCTAGAATTCGTATCATTATTCGCAGCTTGGGAATGCTTACATTAGAAGCCTAAATTATCAGCAACTACAGATGAATACATGAAAACTAGTAGCTAAGTTAAGAAAACTATCCAGTAGTGATATTGACATATCGTATACGGAAACGAGCTCCTATACGGATCTTACGCTCCCAATTTTTTTTTGACTATTTGGCTATTTTAGTTCTTCACATTGCTTGTTTCCTTATATGCTGATAAAAAATCGATTAAAGGTATTCTCTGAACCGCCCGAGCAAATGGCCTCCGATGCAATGTTTTGGTCTGCGATTTTCGTCGTTATAGGTTTTGGACATGCTATTGGATACTTTGTTGCGGTTAGTGTTATTATTTAATATTAAACAGGAGAAATAAATATTTCTATTAAAGGATCGCAGTCACTACAAAATCGTCGTTTTCTTCGAGTTTACTTGTATTTAGTAAAGAATAGAGACAAATACTTTTCCAAAACCGAATAATTTGAATTCCAACTCAGGGAGTGAACATGTAGAAAAGTAGTTCTATTTAACTACCGCAGGATCACGAAACGTGTTCATACAGCTGCTTCCCGATCGAGTATGCACATTATTTCGGCAAATATCTGCTATTATATCTTTACATATACTGCAAGGGTCTGCAGGCATATCACTACACGTTTCATAATCCCGCGGTAGTTTAGTAGAACTACTTTTCTACTTGTTCACCCCCTGAGTTTGAATTCAAATTATTCGGTTTTGGTAAAGTATTTTTCTTATTCTTACTAATTCGAGTAAACTCGAAGCAAAATGATGATTTTGGAGTGACGGCGATCCTTAAAAATGAAAGCAATATCGCTTCCTCCTGGCCAATGTTTCGCGCTCATCAGGCAAACTCTCTTGGACGCTGCGGCGAGGGTCTGACCAAGAAACTTCGGCTGATGGCGTTCACAAATCTGATGCGACAAGATATCGGATTCTATGATGATTTGAGACACGTAACGGGCAAATTGTGCACTCGATTCGCTACTGATGCACCCAATGTCAGATATGTGAGTTGCAGTTGTATTTATTTGCCATAGGTTCGTTGAAATAATTTGTTTATAATAAAAGAAGCCAACAGCCTAAACGATGGACCTTTGCTAATGTGTAATGTTTCTTTGCTAGTGCGAGATAGTACATTATACAAGCCGCAATCACACGCAATCATAATCCATACAATGAAATAAGATGAAAATAGTTTTCGCACCATTTCTACCCAAGATTTCTGCATTGCATTGCATACTCTTTTCCGGTACGTAACTTACTCTATGCTTTTCTTTTCACGTGCGTTAGCCAACCAATTTGTTACCGTAGGTGTTCACCCGCCTGCCCGTTGTGGTCTCATCAGTGGTAACCATTCTTGGCGCAATTATCGTCGGATTACTGTATGGATGGAAACTTGCAATTGTGCTCATCTTCATGGTTCCCTTAATTATCCTAGCCGGAGATTTTGAGATGAAAATGCGGGTACGACCTTCGAACACAGCTATTATTTTTTCTTCGAACACACGTACGTAATACTTTTCGAATTTTGAAGTATCTTCCAGAGGCCGTATTCACCACTCCGTTTACCCCTGGCGAAAACTGTCTCTCGGAGAAAATTTACCTAGAAAGCGAGATTATGTCACAACATTTGCATTCACCACTCACTCTCCTTCCCGAAAAATGCGTTCCAAAAGTTTTGTCTCTAGAGAAATGTTTACCCTTGAGTGGTGAATAGCCGTATTCACCACTCAAGGGTAAACAGTAAGAACTCCAAACGTTCTTTAATTAAAATTATAATTTTCTTACTGACGAATTAGTAGTCGTCTATTTTCTAGTGTCCTTTCACTGTTATGTCAGTTATGTGATACTTTGTTTGAAATATATTTTCTTATACAATATTACGGTATCCCTTCCACATTTCAGTTTGGAAAGAAAATCCGCGATACCGAATTACTCGAAGAAGCAGGCAAAGTGGCCAGTGAGGTAATTAATGTCATGTTTCAAGTCATATTTCAAGTCATATTTCTTACATTCATATTTCTTCTAACCCACCGTTTTGTATCGCTTTAAAAAAATCTTTAGTAGACGTTGAAAAGCGCACCGCTACGAGAAACCATGTGATGTGAGGGTTCTACTGTCAGTTGTAGAACTTACTGCTGATACTAGTTAACACTTGGTTTTCTACTCTTATTTTCGCGTAATGATCATGGAGAGTCTATTTGGTCATATCATGATCCAAAATGTATAATTGCAGGCTGTCGAGCACATCCGCACTGTCCAAGCACTGAATCGACAAGAGAAATTCCACTCAATGTACTGTGAATTTTTGAGGGAACCATACAAGTGAGGGTTCATCTTTTATAACTATGTGTAATGTTTTTGTGTGCCTAAAATAAATTTGACTGTCCTTACTAACAACAACAGGCCTTTTATGATATCTACAAAAGGAGCTTCGTAGGAGTATTATAAGAGAAAACTCAACAAACTACGTGTTAAATTGCCATCCCTTGCACATTAGCCGTTTTTGAACCCGCGTCACACAGGTAACGTGAAGAACTTTCATATTACACCTCCATTTTGTTGTCCTATCAATTTTAACAACGTTTTCAGTGCAAATATGTGTCAGGCGCACACTTACGCCGGTGTATTTGGATTTTCGCAATCGCTTATCTTCTTCATGTACGCTGTGGCATTCTGGTTGGGTTCCATATTTGTTGGGGACGGGAGCATGCAACCGACCGACGTGTTCAGGTGGGTAAGGGCGTTAGATGTCGTGAAAGAGGTCGAGGGTTCAGTTCTAGCTAGAACATCAAGACCAACTAGTGTTCACAGCTTATATGAACTATTGATAGATGTTTTAAATAACTATCGAAGTCAAGTTTTCCCAAGGTTTCCCAACGTACAGAATGAAAAAATGCAAGTCATCGTGTTTATTGATTGGTGCCAAAACCTAATCAATAATCTATTTGCAGAGTTTTCTTCGCGTTCGCTTTCTGTGGTCAAATGGTGGGCAATGTTTCCTCCTTTATTCCCGACGTTGTGAAGGCCCGTCTGGCCGCATCTCTTCTATTCTATTTGATTGAACATCCAAGTGAAATTGACTCACTATCAGAAAAGGGAACGATAAAGGTAAATGGGTTCAGGTTTACGAAAAAATATGCGGAAACTCCCGCTCTGGATGTGTCCTGTAAAACTATAACTAGAAAGGGTCTAAAAAACTTGTCTTCTAATGTACCTTTAATTGGTAGTTTGAAGTTGACAGCCTTTTTCTGAATTTAAGATATGTTCATAAATACAGTAAAAAAACATCACTCGACTCTGTTTACTTATCATTTATTATTACAGTCCCTGGAAGGCAACATCTCCCTTCATAATATTCATTTCTCATATCCAACAAGGAGGAATATTACGATTCTGAACGGCTTCGACATTGAAATTAAAAAGGTTTTTTCCTTTGATTCTATTATATATATATATCTAGCGACTTGTTTCTTTATATTTTTTCACACACCAAAGTTGATACGTATCTTCTTACGTGAAAGTACGTAATGGTTGGGTCTCCATTTGATTGGTTTATCCTTGATTTCAGGGTCAGACCGTGGCCCTTGTTGGCCATTCCGGATGCGGAAAGAGTACCGTAATGGGAATTCTGGAACGGTTCTATAATCCGAACAACGGAAGTGTGGTGGGTTACTGTTGTCTGTAGGATTGTTTGTATTCTTGATTTGCAGGGACTTGAACAACACAGTGTGGTTTATCTGGCACTGGGTTGGAGTTTTAAGCTTTTAGCTCAAACCAATAAATAACTTTACGCAACTGAGCGTGCTCCTATCTCCAAGCAAGGGTCTCTCAACCCAATAACATGTTCAAGGCATATCCCTTGTTTCTTAAAGAGAAATACCGGCCGGTTTTTGAATGCAGCATATGCAAATGTCTTATGCAGCATATGCAAATGGACATAAATTAAAAAAATCGAGCAAATTAGCATAAATACGTAAACATTCAGATGTACACGATGCGTTTCAAAAAATGTACACGATGCGTTTCTCTGAAGGGGTTTATCACAAATTTGATTTCAGATGATTGACAGCGAGAATATTCGCAACATAAATATCAGAAACCTCAGGGAACAAGTTTGTATTGTGAGTCAGGAGCCAATTCTATTCGATTGTTCTATTTCTGATAACATCACTTATGGATTGGATCGGTTGGTTGTACTTACGCTTAAAATACACCGAATTTGCATGTAATGCAGCTTGTATAAAGCGACAGTGTGCGTCAAAATGTTAGCTTTTCAATTTAAAGCGAAGTACCGGCCGTTAAACGCATCGAGTACACCAGCATTCTTATGCAGCATTTGCAAATGGCCATAAAGTAGAATAAAAAATCGAGCTAAATTCGAGTAAATTAGCATGAATACGTATGAATTCAGTTGTACACGATGCGTTTCAGAAACCGGCCGATTTTTCGCTTTAATGACTACACAAAGCACAGCACAGCAAATAGGCAACGACTAGATTGTTCGATATTTGTCCTCAGCTTTTGTATTGTAAACTTTCAGTTACATCTCCTACGATGAGATAGTCAATGCAGCACAAATGGCCAATATTCACAACTTTGTGCTTGGATTGCCGAATGTAAGTTGGTATTTACTGTTGATACAATTACTGTATGTTTACAATTGTGAGTTGATATACTTATTGGATAAGTATTTCGTAAGTTTTCAGTTTAAATCAGGTGATGTAATTGAGGTAACTTGTTTCGTTAATTGTAGCAAGAACGCATTAGTGTTATTTTAAAACGAACTAAAATAGTCGACGACTTTCGTTTTTGACTCTTCACCAAGTAGAGCTCGGGAATGCTACAGAACAGAGAAGCCGTACCATTTGTATCTGTATGTCTTATTCCTTACTTTAGGGTTACGATACTCGTGTTGGTGAGAAGGGAACACAATTATCCGGAGGTCAGAAACAAAGGATTGCAATTGCCCGAGCCCTCGTTAGGAATCCGTCGGTGTTGTTACTTGATGAAGCAACTTCTGCATTGGACACGGAGAGTGAAAAGGTGAGAATGTAATACTGAACATACTTCGATTGAGTTAACATTGAGGCCATTGGGCTGAACTTGCCACCGCTGACAAAACAAGAAGTTTGCTTGCGTAGTACCCTTTTGAATTGTAATATCTGACACGTACAGACAAGGAAATTCCAACACTGCGGTAGACGTCTGGGATACAGTAGATGTCCCACTGCTTTTCTTTATTCATCTTTATTTTCAGTACTCTGCTTCCCGAAACTTCATCATTGCATATAGTTCACTTTTTCCTTTTCTTTTCCTGGGTTCTATGTTTGCTTACCGCCGAAATTCTGAACGGAGTAGGCGACGAGCTCCAGAAGACAATTTGCTCCATCCAAACACTTTTCAACTCCCCCTTCCAGGTGGTCCAAGTCTTCCTCTCCATCGCAGCATCTTTTTGTCAGAGGATGGATGAAAAGTGAAGACAGAGACCTCCTCTCTCTCTCTCTCTCTCTCTCTCTCTCTCTGTCTCTCTCTGTCTCTCTTTCTCTCTCTCTCTCTTCTCTTATTATGCGCCTTCTCCTATCCGTTTCTCTCATCATCTCCCTCCTTCCAGGTGGTCCAAGATGCCCTTGAATTAGCTCGAAAGGGTCGAACTTGCCTTGTAATTGCCCATCGATTATCAACAATTCAAAATGCGAATGTGATAGCAGTGGTTAACGAAGGAAGGGTGCAAGAAACTGGTCAGTTTATATACATACCAAAGTTGTAATTGAGAACTAACAAAAATAAAAACACCCTAATCTCTGGAACTTTCTACCTGCTGCATACATATAACGCCCCTGGGTATTTCATTGTGGCTCTCGTTTCGTACGCAATATTATTTAGTACACAGGAAAGTGGAAACCCCGATATGGCCCGATTATTTTCAAAAAAAAAACCGATATGGCCCCCCACCAAGTCTCGGCCGGATTTTTGAGGGACTTGATCGGGGCCTTATCGGGGTTTCCATGTACTAGAACATATCTTACGTAATTCCTTCAAACACCGCAGAGTTTCAAGAATTCGTTTTATATCCCTTATAATCAAAACCCTTCTAGAGTATTTTTGGATAACTTTGTGCATTTCAGGCACTCACGATCAACTCCTCATTAAAAATGAAATTTACAAGAAATTGTGTGAAACACAACGATTGGTCGAGACGGAATAGGCATTTTACCTGAAACTAGTATGAATAAAGATTTTTAATAATTGCAGCTTACATTACGGTATATTACTTTATCAATTACTAACGTAATCTCGTATTCTCATCTATGCAGTATTTTGCACCGAATGAAAAAAATTGGAAAATCTTATAAAAATCGCCTTATCGCCTTCCCTGAATTGAAGGTTCTATGTGTAGTTTGTTATATCATTTTTCTTTTTTGTTTCCCAACAAACATAAATACATTTCCGCGTTTCATTTCATACATTTCAATATCTCGAAAGATTTTCAAAAAAGAGCCCACGTAAGCTTGTATCCTGGCCGTAGAGCATTGACGAGAGAATATTGTGTAGTATTTCATATTGATGGGCAACAAAGGGATACTGTAGCTTTATAAGGTTTGTTTACTTGACATATCGAGTTGTAAGAGTACGCGTGCGGCCCGGCCTCGATTCCGGGACGGTGTACCAATTGTGCCGTCGTATTCTTGTGGTTCTTTTAGCTGCTGAGCATTGGCACCATTGGGGTGCTGAG
The DNA here is from genome assembly GCA_036852015.1 of Pelodera strongyloides. Classification (NCBI taxonomy): domain Eukaryota; kingdom Metazoa; phylum Nematoda; class Chromadorea; order Rhabditida; family Rhabditidae; genus Pelodera; species Pelodera strongyloides. The sequence continues at coordinate 8,205 of JAANDG010000787.1, read as the reverse complement.
TGTGTAATTTTGGTTTTTTTATCGCCTGGAGCCTGGTACCGTTCTCCAAAGAGAATGTGGCGGTGCTTTGGCCCGAAAAAATTTGGTACTTCTGAAGGGATGGGTTTGCTGAAATTAAAAGCATTGAACGTATGTTGTTCTGATTTCCTGTCTTTTTTCATTTAACACTTACACACTAACTAAGCACTGTTTCTGTAATACTTTACACTTCACACTGCTTCCTGTAAGTTGCCCAAACAAGAAAAAGTTAAAGCGTTTCTTGTAGTTATGGTATGCTCTTGCACAGTATTTGCTGGCAAGAGTTCACTGTGCACAAATGAAAGTTGGATGGTATAGTGCTGTGTCGAATTACGCAAATATTGGAAAAAAATTTCGGAGACAAAAGTGCAGAATTTGTACTCACAATCAATGGATCTTATTTTTCAATTTTACTTATTTGGGATCAACAAGAACTAAATTTTACACTTCTGTTATATAACCTCAAGTTTATCGTTACATGTGGCTTGATTTGCCAACCTTCTCATCGTCATTTATACGATGCACACTTATATATTCATCGCCGCCTGAGGCGACCACATATCAGTGTAATTACTGTCAATTACCACCGATTTCCCTATCTCCATACTGATTTATACTCTTACCGTGTGCACCTTGTTCACATAGTAAGTTCTTTTAACATTACACAAGCCAATTATACGCAATTTTAATCAATATCTTGGATAAACCTTGGTCAGTATTCAGCACCAAGGCGTCATTTTACTCACAAAATCATTCTCTACAACAGAGCAAAAATGCATAGCAGGTTAAGCCTTGTTATTGTTGATAACGATTATTAATTATACAGGTGCGTAATGAACAATATCACATGTTCAGACGCGTATAACTCCGTCAAAATTTGACGAATTTTCAATACATTGACAGATTTGGATTCCCCGTGAAATTCTCTACAAAATGTGCGAAAATCACTCATTTTCATTAATTAACACTTTAACTATTAGTGAGTGAAAACGCTAGCTGGTTATTTTCCTTTGCTGCGCGTGTTGCATTGTGATTAATTCAAGACAACCAATCAAGCAACATGGAAATCACTGATATTAATACGTTTGGATAATAATTTGTTGCTTTCTTAATTGCTACCAATTCTGTGATATTGATAACAAATCTTAATTTGTTGAGTATGTATTGCCGTCAGAGCCTATTTCTTTCATGTATGTAGTAGTGCATGATCTGTTACTACACAAGGACTTAATAACTGAAATCCTAGGTGATAATACATCAAATGCTACTGATTAGCTTTGTATCAGTGTAATTACTGTCAATTACCACCTATTTCCATATCTCCGTACTGATTTTATAGTATTACCGTGTGCACCTTGTTCACGTAGTAAGTTCTTTTCATATTACACAAGTGATCGTTAATTAATGATTAATTAGTGACATCAATTTAAATTTACAGGTCGAAATAAAGCTTTATCACTGATTTGTGTTGTTAATTATCAATTACTACGTATCAACACACCACGGCATCATGCACACATGGTCTTGATGCTACAGTAACTACAGTAGTCAAACATTTCAATTCACCATATTTTAACACCAAGTTCTTCATTAAAACCTAAATAAAACTTCACAACCCGATTCCTTGAGTAGGCCAGGTTCGCTCGAGGCTGAGCTTCCAGCCTGCTTTTATACTGCTAAACTTTGATGACGCAAGGTTGCGGCCTGGAAACTTGGAAATAACGGTCTTGAATAGAAGAGAGACCTTAAATGTGAAAATATATAGAAAATATAGTTGGAAACATTAGGAATATAAAAAGGAATGTAATAACACAGGTGTACGGTGAATTGAGGTGCCAATTATACGCAATTTTAATCAATATCTTGGATAAACCTTGGTCAGTATTCAGTACCAATGCATCATTTTACTCACAAAATCACTCTCTACAACAGATCAAAAATGCATAGCAGGTTAAGCCTTGTTATTGTTAATAACGATTATTAATTATGCAGGTGCGTAATGAACAATATCACATGTTCAGACGCGTATAACTCCGTCAAAATTTGACGAATTTTCAATGTATTTACATATTTGGATTCCCCGTGAAATTCTCTACAAAATGTGCCAAAATCACTCATTTTCATTAATTAACACTTTAATTATTAATGACTGAAAACGCTAGCTGGTTATTTTCCTTTGCTGCGCGTGTTGCATTGTGATTAATTCAAGACAGCCAATCAAGCAACATGGAAATCACTGATATTAATACGTTTGGATAATACTTTGTTGCTTTCTTAATTGCTATCAATTCTGTGATATTGATAACAAATCTTCTTAATTTGTTGAGTATGTATTGCCGTCAGAGCCTATTTCTTTCATGTATGTAGTAGTGCATGATCTGTTACTACACAAGGACTTAATAACTGAAATCCTAGGTGATAATACATCAAATGCTACTGATTTAGCTTTGTATCAGTGTAATTACTGTCAATTACCACCGATTTCCATATCTCCGTACTGATTTTATAGTATTGCCGTGTGCACCTTGTTCACGTAGTAAGTTCTTTTCATATTACACAAGTGATCGTTAATTAATGATTAATTAGTGAAATCATTTAATTTAACAGGTCAAAATAAAGCTTTATTACTGATTTGTGTTGTTAATTATCAATTACTACGTATCAACACACCACGGCATCATGCACACATGACATGGTCTTGATGCTACAGTAGTCAAACATTTCAATTCACCATATTTTAACACCAAGTTCTTCATTAAAACCTAAATAAAACTTCACAACCCCATTCCTTGAGTAGGCCAGGTTCGCTCGAGACTGAGCTTCCAGCCTGCTTTTATACTCGAAAACCCTGTGGCACGGGCATTTTCAGACAAAACCCAGACAGCTTGACCTATGCTAATTCAGTGATATGCTAAACTTTGATGACGCAACGTTGCGGCCTGGAAACTTGGAAATAACGGTCTTGAATAGAAGAGAGACCTTAAATGTGAAAATATATAGAAAATATAGTTGGAAACATTAGGAATATAAAAAGGATTTTTCAATATATTGACAGATTTGGATTCCCCGTGAAATTCTCTACAAAATGTGCCAAAATCACTCATTTTCATTAATTAACACTTTAATTATAAGTGAGTGAAAACGCTGGCTGGTTATTTTCCTTTGCTACGCGTGTTGCATTGTGATTAATTCAAGACAGCCAATCAAGCAACACGGAAATCACTGATATTAATACGTTTGGATAAGCATTTGTTGCTTTCTTAATTGCTATCAATTCTCTGATATTGATAACAAATCTCAATTTGTTGAGTATGTATTGCCGTCAGAGCCTATTTCATGTATGTAGTAATGCATGATCTGTTACTACGCAAGGACTTAACTTAATAACTGAAATCCTGGGTGATAATACACAAGTGCTACTGATATCTTTGTATCAGTGTAATTACTGTCAATTACCACCGATTTCCATATCTCCGTACTGATTTATAGTATTACCGTGTGCACCTTGTTCACCTAGTAAGTTCTTTTAACATTACACAAGTGAGCGTTAATTAATGATTAATTAGTGAAATCACCTTTAATTAAGAGGTCCAAATAAAAAGTTATTATTGATTTGTGTTGTTAATTATCAATTACTACGTATCAACACACCACGGCATCATGCACACATGGTCTTGATGCTACAGTAACTACAGTATTCAAACACTTAAATTCATCATATTTTAACACCAAGTTCTTCATTAAAACCTAAATAAAACTTCACAACCCCATTCCTTGAGTAGGCCAGGTTCGCTCGAGACTGAGCTTCCAGCCTGCTTTTATACTCGAAAACCCTGTGGCACGGGCATTTTCAGACAAAACCCAGACAATTGCACTTATGCTAATTCAGTGATATGCTAAACTTTGATGACGCAACGTTGCGGCCTGGAAACTTGGAAATAACGGTCTTGAATAGAAAATAGACCTTAAATGTGAAAATATATAGAAAAATATAGTTGGAAGTTGGAAACATTAGGAATATAAAAAGGAATGTAATAACACAGGTGTACGGTGAATTGAGGTGCCAATTATACGCAATTTTAATCAATATCTTGGATAAACCTTGGTCAGTATTCAGTATCAATGCGTCATTTTACTCACAAAATCACTCTCTACAACAGATCAAAAATTGCATAGCAGGTTAAGCCTTGTTATTGTTAATAACGATTATTAATTATGCTGGTGCGTAATGAACAATCTAACACATTCAAAAGGCTATAACTCCGTCAAAATTTGACGAATTTTCAATGTATTTACATATTTGGATTCCCCTGTGAAATTCTCTACAAAATGTGCCAAAATCACTCATTTTCATTAATTAACACTTTAATTATTAATGACTGAAAACGCTAGCTGGTTATTTTCCTTTGCTGCGCGTGTTGCATTGTGATTAATTCAAGACAACCAATCAAGCAACAAGGAAATCACTGATATTAATACGTTTGGATAATAATTTGTTGCTTTCTTAATTGCTACCAATTCTGTGATATTGATAACAAATCTTAATTTGTTGAGTATGTATTGCCGTCAGAGCCTATTTCTTTCATGTATGTAGTAGTGCATGATCTGTTACTACGCAAGGACTTAATAGCTGAAGTCCTAGGTGATAATACATCAAATGCTACTGATAGCTTTGTATCAGTGTAATTACTGTCAATTACCACCGATTTCCATATCTCCGTACTGATTTTTAGTATTGCCGTGTGCACCTTGTTCACGTAGTAAGTTCTTTTCATATTACACAAGCGATCGTTAATTAATGATTAATTAGTGACATCAATTTAAATTTACAGGTCGAAATAAAGCTTTATCACTGATTTGTGTTGTTAATTATCAATTACTACGTATCAACACACCACGGCATCATGCACACATGGTCTTGATGCTACAGTAACTACAGTAGTCAAACATTTCAATTCACCATATTTTAACACCAAGTTCTTCATTAAAACCTAAATAAAACTTCACAACCCGATTCCTTGAGTAGGCCAGGTTCGCTCGAGACTGAGCTTCCAGCCTGCTTTTATACTCGAAAACCCTGTGGCACGGGCATTTTCAGACAAAACCCAGACAGCTTGACCTATGCTAATTCAGTGATATGCTAAACTTTGATGACGCAACGTTGCGGCCTGGAAACTTGGAAATAACGGTCTTGAATAGAAGAGAGACCTTAAATGTGAAAATATATAGAAAATATAGTTGGAAACATTAGGAATATAAAAAGGATTTTTCAATATATTGACAGATTTGGATTCCCCGTGAAATTCTCTACAAAATGTGCCAAAATCACTCATTTTCATTAATTAACACTTTAATTATAAGTGAGTGAAAACGCTAGCTGGTTATTTTCCTTTGCTGCGCGTGTTGCATTGTGATTAATTCAAGACAGCCAATCAAGCAACATGGAAATCACTGATATTAATACGTTTGGATAAGCATTTGTTGCTTTCTTAATTGCTATCAATTCTCTGATATTGATAACAAATCTTAGTAATTTGTTGAGTATGTATTGCCGTCAGAGCCTATTTCATGTATGTAGTAATGCATGATCTGTTACTACGCAAGGACTTAACTTAATAACTGAAATCCTGGGTGATAATACACAAGTGCTACTGATAGCTTTGTATCAGTGTAATTACTGTCAATTACCACCGATTTCCATATCTCCGTACTGATTTATAGTATTACCGTGTGCACCTTGTTCACCTAGTAAGTTCTTTTAACATTACACAAGTGAGCGTTAATTAATGATTAATTAGTGAAATCACCTTTAATTAAGAGGTCCAAATTAAAAGGTTATTATTGATTTGTGTTGTTAATTATCAATTACTACGTATCAACACACCACGGCATCATGCACACATGGTCTTGATGCTACAGTAACTACAGTATTCAAACACTTAAATTCACCATATTTTAACACCAAGTTCTTCATTAAAACCTAAATAAAACTTCACAACCCCATTCCTTGAGTAGGCCAGGTTCGCTCGAGACTGAGCTTCCAGCCTGCTTTTATACTCGAAAACCCTGTGGCACGGGCATTTTCAGACAAAACCCAGACAGCTTGACCTATGCTAATTCAGTGATATGCTAAACTTTGATGACGCAACGTTGCGGCCTGGAAACTTGGAAATAACGGTCTTGAATAGAAGAGAGACCTTAAATGTGAAAATATATAGAAAATATAGTTGGAAACATTAGGAATATAAAAAGGAATGTAATAACACAGGTGTACGGTGAATTGAGGTGCCAATTATACGCAATTATAATCAATATCTTGGATGAACCTTGGTCAGTATTCAGTACCAAGGCGTCATTTTACTCACAAAATCACTCTCTACAACAGAGCAAAAATGCATAGCAGGTTAAGCCTTGTTATTGTTAATAACGATTATTAATTGTACTGGTGCGTAATGAAGCAATCTAACACATTCAAAAGGCTATAACTCCGTCAAAATTTGACGAATTTTCAATGTATTTACATATTTGGATTCCCCTGTGAAATTCTCTACAAAATGTGCCAAAATCACTCATTTTCATTAATTAACACTTTAATTATTAGTGACTGAAAACGCTAGCTGGTTATTTTCCTTTGCTGCGCGTGTTGCATTGTGATTAATTCAAGACAGCCAATCAAGCAACAAGGAAATCACTGATATTAATACGTTTGGATAATAATTTGTTGCTTTCTTAATTGCTATCAAATTCTGTGATATTGATAACAAATCTTAATTTGTTGAGTATGTATTGCCGTCAGAGCCTATTTCTTTCATGTATGTAGTAGTGCATGATCTGTTACTACGCAAGGACTTAATAACTGAAATCCCAGGTGATAATACATCAAATGCTACTGATAGCTTTGTATCAGTGTAATTACTGTCAATTACCACCGATTTCCATATCTCCGTACTGATTTATAGTATTAGCCGTGTGCACCTTGTTCACGTAGTAAGTTCTTTTAACAATATTACAACAGTGATCGTTAATTAATGATTAATTAGTGACATCAATTTAAATTTACAGGTCGAAATAAAGCTTTATCACTGATTTGTGTTGTTAATTATCAATTACCTACGTATCAACACACCACGGCATCATGCACACATGGTCTTGATGCTACAGTAACTACAGTAGTCAAACATTTCAATTCACCATATTTTAACACCAAGTTCTTAATTAAAACCTAAATAAAACTTCACAACCCCATTCCTCGAGTAGGCCAGGTTCGCTCGAGACTGAGCTTCCAGCCTGCTTTTATACCCGAAAACCGTGTGGCACGGGCATTTTCAGACAAAACCCAGACAATTGCACTTATGCTAATTCAGTGATATGCTAAACTTTGATGACGCAACGTTGCGGCCTGGAAACTTGGAAATAACGGTCTTGAATAGAAAGAGACCTTGAAAATGTGAAAATATAGAAAAATAGTTGGAAACATTAGGAATATAAAAAGGATTTTCAATATCAATGACAGATTTGGATTCCCCGTGAAATTCTCTACAAAATGTGCCAAAATCACTCATTTTCATTAATTAACACTTTAATTATAAGTGAGTGAAAACGCTAGCTGGTTATTTTCCTTTGCTGCGCGTGTTGCATTGTGATTAATTCAAGACAGCCAATCAAGCAACATGGAAATCACTGATATTAATACGTTTGGATAAGCATTTGTTGCTATCTTCTTTCTTAATTGCTATCAATGATATCTGATAACAAATCTCAATTTGTTGAGTATGTATTGCCGTCAGAGCCTATTTCATGTATGTAGTAATGCATGATCTGTTACTACACAAGGACTTAATAACTGAAACCTGATAATACATCAATGCTACTGATAGCTTTGTATCAGTGTAATTACTGTCAATTACACCTATTTCCATATCTCCGTACTGATTTATAGTATTAGCGTGTGCACCTTGTTCACGTAGTAAGTTCTTTAAATAAAGTGATCGTTAATTAATGATTAATTAGTGAAATCACCTTTAATTAAGAGGTCCAAATAAAAAGTTATTATTGATTTGTGTTGTTAATTACCAATTACAACGTATCAACACACACGGCATCATGACATGGTTTGATGCTACAGTAACTACAGTATTCAAACACTTAAATTCACCATTTTTAACACCAAGTTCTTAATTAAAACCT